>JAAKBD010000581.1:0-298648 GCA_012656105.1 Phytophthora syringae | reverse complement strand
GACGCATCAACCGCACGTCTTTGCAGATGCACACTCGCGGACGACTGTTTACCGCCGCCTCGCATGTTTCTCACGTTGTGAATGCGCGGGTACACTACTAAAATAAAGGTCACGTTGACTGGTCATGCTTGAAGCCACTACTCTGCGGCTCGTTTTGCCGTTGACGTTACCTCCCAGCCTTTTAAGATGGCGGCGGTGGTGGTGGCGGCGAGCCTTTTTGTTGGATCGGGCAGCTTCATGTTAGTGCAGCTGCAGGAAAGTCCTTCCCTGCCTGCTTGGGTGGCAGCGACTAGAAAGAGGGATGTGATCTGACGTGCATATTCGGAAGAGAGAAGGTTAAAGTGTGATCTGGGTTGCCCAAGTGATAAACCGAGTCTGAACAAATCGTCGCCATAAATAGAGCATACTTAGGCCGCTTTCTCGAACAACTTTATTATCTTCGCTGTATGTCCTCTTTCAAGGAGTCAGCACAAATCATACTGGCCACCCTGGATATATATTGCCCGCCAGCTTGTAGATTGTTTGACCAGACCGGTAGCTACGTGGTAGTTCATTTGCTGTCGCCCCGCGGCACATCCCAGTATCGAAAACAACAGCCACGTTGTTATGTCTTGTCCACGGTAACAACTAGAAGAAGAACACGTCCATTAGTGCACAGCTATCACTTCAGTCGCCGTGCTGTTGAGACTGTACGAAGCAGGAATCCAGGGTTCCGTCTGCTCCTCGACAAACTGCTGCCAAAAGTGAGAACCACTACTGCGCACGAGACCACCTTCTGCTGCAGCTTTTGCGACCTCAGACTGTTGCTCGGTCTCGACTACTGCCATCGGAGATTGATTGATGCATGCCTGCATTCAAAATGCCAACCGGAACTGCCTTCGTATGGTGTATGGGCATACTGCTTATTTTGTCTCGACCTTATCTCGTTCAATAAATTTTAGCCACGCTGAAGTGAGATCCCCAAAAGCGTTTGGCAGCAAGATCGCAGGCAGATCGCCATGCCGAGGGAATCCAATCGAGCAAGGCTCATACGCAAGTATGGCACCCTCCTCAATCCACGGCTGCTTCGGATGTACGCTCGCGTGCTACATGGTGATATGGATGACGAGGACGATCAGTTGGATGATGCTATCTTGTTTCGCCTTACTAGCATTCTAAGCTCGCGTTACGTCTCCTCTCGTATCCAGGAGGTTCGTAAGCCCAAGTTTGACTGGTTCATCCACAAGCAGAGCGACCGCGCCTTCCTACGTTCCTTTCGCATGGAGAGAGGCTCGTTCCACAAGCTCGTTGAGCTAATTCAAGATCATGACGTCTTCGCGTGCATCCCGGAAAAAAGAAGAAACCTTCGGCTGCTGCGAATTTGCTTGTGTTTCTCAAGTATGTCGGTACCCTAGGATCCGATGCCTGTGTGGAGCAACTGGGGAGACTTTCAAGGTTGGCAGCGGGGTTGTTTTCAACTGCATAAAGCGAACGACGTCGGCCTTGTTAGCGCTGTACCGCGACGTGGTGAGCTGGTGCCGCGCCACGTTGCGTAGTTACCTTGCGTTGTTATCCAGCCCAACAGCACGCTGAGTGAGCTGACGGAGGGATCAGGTCCGTCGTTCTTCGACATCACCCTCTTCGCCTTGGCCGCAGTCTTCTTCTGCTTCCCATTTCCATCCTTCTTCTTTGCTTGCCCTGCGTAGCTGCTCCAAGGGATGCTGGATCAACTGGGAGAGTCACCATTGACCCACCAGCTTCTTCAGTCGGAGGGGAGGCAGCAGTGGGGACACTCGGGAGGCTTGGACCCAACAGGGAAGCTGGTTCAGCGGCGGGAGAGCTGGCAGTGGGCATGAGTTTTAAAAGATCCTTTGACTGGTGTGGTCTTGCTGATTTTTGGTCTTGCTGCCTCCTCTAACAGCGTCGATTTTGTGGCAGGTCGAGAGACGGCAGCAAAAGTGATCGCCATGTTATTTTAGCCAATGAGAGGTCGAGGACAGCCAACAGCTGCCAACTTTGATCTAGTTGCTGCCAAAAGTGAGAACCACTAGTGTAGACAAAAGATGAGCCCCCAGGCGGGATCGAACCACCGACCTTTCGCTTACGAAGCGAGTGCTCTACCACTGAGCTATAGGGGCTGTATGGACGAGCAACTCGCAGACCCTCGACAAACCACACCACGCAACAGCACACAGCACAAGACCAAACACACGACGCCACTCTCTTACACACAACAAACAAACTCGCATGCACGCCGCACGATACCATGCATATGCTCTCAATCGCCCCAGTGCTACAACGTGCCATCGCTCACGTTCACGCTTACGTTGCTGTGTCGCAATAGCCAACTTCTCCGGCTATTATTATTGCTCGGATCCCATTACGGCGTGGTTGTCAGTCTGCTGACAATCGCAGTCCGAGTACACGACAAGGAAACAGGCAACAAGGTGTCGCAGCCTGCTTGTGTGCCTTGCTACCTACGTTTGCTGCTACCCTTGCGGGTGTGGCAAGGCGGCGTGAGGCAGGTTGGTCTGCGTAGTGCAAGTAAATATGCAGCGCATGGCGGTATGTGAGTGGTTGCATGACGTGTTCTCATTGTGTTTGCGATTTCGGGAAATTTATGCTTGTATTGGGGGAATAGCTCAGTGGTAGAGCGCTGGATTCCAGACCCAGCGGTCGGGGGTTCGATCCTCTTCCCTCATTCTTGCTCTTTGCGCGGCCAGCCGTGCATTTAGCAAGATCCCTATCAAGCACTGAGCTGCCCTCATGGTCCGTGACCACCGCTGCCTACTTGCCAGCCCAGCACAAGCCAGCCAGCTTAACGGGTAGGCAAAAGTGCGATACTTCTCGATTTATGCGTGTCATCCTTGCGCAGGGGCCATGCTAATCTTCTCTGTATCGTTCCAATTTTACGGATGACCACCGAAGTGGTTCCTACCAGTTCGCGCGCCCGGCGCCTATACATGCATGGCTTGGGCCTCACATCCAGAACCACTTTTCCACTTTGACGCGAACGGTTTCTCGACAACGGTTCTGTTAGACGCGACGCAGCACCAAGAGCGAGCGCGCTGTCTGTCGTCGTCGACCTGTCTGCGACGGCATCATGCCTCGGATGTCCACAGCGATGGACGCAGCAAGTAGTCGTGCAGCCGTCAGTGAAGAGAGCAAGGTGTAGAGGGCGTGGGGGATAAAGGAAAACGACAGCTGTGAGATTCGAACTCACGCGGGTTGCCCCATTAACTTAGCAGGCTAACGCCTTAACCACTCGGCCAAGCTGTCAACATACATCGAACAAATTTTCAGTTTTTCACACACACACTAGCCTAACCCGCACACACAACACCGCCTACCACATCAACAGCCTCGCTTACATATCGTTTGCGCTGCTCTACGTCGACAATGGCGTCGATGCCGCCCTGTACAACCATCCGACCCGAGACGAACATATTAACGACGCCCCCTCACAAACGAAAGCCCATCTTTCAGTCATGCTCTTCGCAGGACGGGACGGATACGGAGACGCATATCAAGCCTAGACGCATCAACCGCACGTCTTTGCAGATGCACACTCGCGGACGACTGTTTACCGCCGCCTCGCATGTTTCTCTACGTTGTGAATGCGCGGGTACACTACTAAAATAAAGGTCACGTTGACTGGTCATGCTTGAAGCCACTACTCTGCGGCTCGTTTTGCCGTTGACGTTACCTCCCAGTCTTTTAAGATGGCGGCGGTGGTGGTGGCGGCGAGCCTTTTTGTTGGATCGGGCAGCTTCATGTTAGTGCAGCTGCAGGAAAGTCCTTCCCTGCCTGCTTGGGTGGCAGCGACTAGAAAGAGGGATGTGATCTGACGTGCATATTCGGAAGAGAGAAGGTTAAAGTGTGATCTGGGTTGCCCAAGTGATAAACCGAGTCTGAACAAATCGTCGCCATAAATAGAGCATACTTAGGCCGCTTTCGAACAACTTTATTATCTTCGCTGTATGTCCTCTTTCAAGGAGTCAGCACAAATCATACTGGCCACCCTGGATATATATTGCCCGCCAGCTTGTAGATTGTTTGACCAGACCGGTAGCTACGTGGTAGTTCATTTGCTGTCGCCCCGCGGCACATCCCAGTATCGAAAACAACAGCCACGTTGTTATGTCTTGTCCACGGTAACAACTAGAAGAAGAACACGTCCATTAGTGCACAGCTATCACTTCAGTCGCCGTGCTGTTGAGACTGTACGAAGCAGGAATCCAGGGTTCCGTCTGCTCCTCGACAAACTGCTGCCAAAAGTGAGAACCACTACTGCGCACGAGACCACCTTCTGCTGCAGCTTTTGCGACCTCAGACTGTTGCTCGGTCTCGACTACTGCCATCGGAGATTGATTGATGCATGCCTGCATTCAAAATGCCAACCGGAACTGCCTTCGTATGGTGTATGGGCATACTGCTTATTTTGTCTCGACCTTATCTCGTTCAATAAATTTTAGCCACGCTGAAGTGAGATCCCCAAAAGCGTTTGGCAGCAAGATCGCAGGCAGATCGCCATGCCGAGGGAATCCAATCGAGCAAGGCTCATACGCAAGTATGGCACCCTCCTCAATCCACGGCTGCTTCGGATGTACGCTCGCGTGCTACATGGTGATATGGATGACGAGGACGATCAGTTGGATGATGCTATCTTGTTTCGCCTTACTAGCATTCTAAGCTCGCGTTACGTCTCCTCTCGTATCCAGGAGGTTCGTAAGCCCAAGTTTGACTGGTTCATCCACAAGCAGAGCGACCGCGCCTTCCTACGTTCCTTTCGCATGGAGAGAGGCTCGTTCCACAAGCTCGTTGAGCTAATTCAAGATCATGACGTCTTCGCGTGCATCCCGGAAAAAAGAAGAAACCTTCGGCTGCTGCGAATTTGCTTGTGTTTCTCAAGTATGTCGGTACCCTAGGATCCGATGCCTGTGTGGAGCAACTGGGGAGACTTTCAAGGTTGGCAGCGGGGTTGCTTTCAACTGCATAAAGCGAACGACGTCGGCCTTGTTAGCGCTGTACCGCGACGTGGTGAGCTGGTGCCGCGCCACGTTGCGTAGTTACCTTGCGTTGTTATCCAGCCCAACAGCACGCTGAGTGAGCTGACGGAGGGATCAGGTCCGTCGTTCTTCGACATCACCCTCTTCGCCTTGGCCGCAGTCTTCTTCTGCTTCCCATTTCCATCCTTCTTCTTTGGCTTCCCTTGCCCTGCGTAGCTGCTCCAAGGGATGCTGGATCAACTGGGAGAGTCACTATTGACCCACCAGCTTCTTCAGTCGGAGGAGGCAGCAGTGGGGACACTCGGGAGGCTTGGACCCAACAGGGAAGCTGGTTCAGCGGCGGGAGAGCTGGCAGTGGGCATGAGTTTTAAAAGATCCTTTGACTGGTGTGGTCTTGCTGATTTTTGGTCTTGCTGCCTCCTCTAACAGCGTCGATTTTGTGGCAGGTCGAGAGACGGCAGCAAAAGTGATCGCCATGTTATTTTAGCCAATGAGAGGTCGAGGACAGCCAACAGCTGCCAACTTTGATCTAGTTGCTGCCAAAAGTGAGAACCACTAGTGTAGACAAAAGATGAGCCCCCAGGCGGGATCGAACCACCGACCTTTCGCTTACGAAGCGAGTGCTCTACCACTGAGCTATAGGGGCTGTATGGACGAGCAACTCGCAGACCCTCGACAAACCACACCACGCAACAGCACACAGCACAAGACCAAACACACGACGCCACTCTCTTACACACAACAAACAAACTCGCATGCACGCCGCACGATACCATGCATATGCTCTCAATCGCCCCAGTGCTACAACGTGCCATCGCTCACGTTCACGCTTACGTTGCTGTGTCGCAATAGCCAACTTCTCCGGCTATTATTATTGCTCGGATCCCATTACGGCGTGGTTGTCAGTCTGCTGACAATCGCAGTCCGAGTACACGACAAGGAAACAGGCAACAAGGTGTCGCAGCCTGCTTGTGTGCCTTGCTACCTACGTTTGCTGCTACCCTTGCGGGTGTGGCAAGGCGGCGTGAGGCAGGTTGGTCTGCGTAGTGCAAGTAAATATGCAGCGCATGGGCGGTATGTGAGTGGTTGCATGACGTGTTCTCATTGTGTTTGCGATTTCGGGAAATTTATGCTTGTATTGGGGGAATAGCTCAGTGGTAGAGCGCTGGATTCCAGACCCAGCGGTCGGGGGTTCGATCCTCTTCCCTCATTCTTTGCTCTTTTGCGCGGCCAGCCGTGCATTTAGCAAGATCCCTATCAATGCACTGAGCTGCCCTCATGGTCCGTGACCACCGCTGCCTACTTGCCAGCCCAGCACAAGCCAGCCAGCTTAACGGGTAGGCAAAAGTGCGATACTTCTCGATTTATGCGTGTCATCCTTGCGCAGGGGCCATGCTAATCTTCTCTGTATCGTTCCAATTTTTACGGATGACCACCGAAGTGGTTCCTACCAGTTCGCGCGCCCGGCGCCTATACATGCATGGCTTGGGCCTCACATCCAGAACCACTTTTCCACTTTGACGCGAACGGTTTCTCGACAACGGTTCTGTTAGACGCGACGCAGCACCAAGAGCGAGCGCGCTGTCTGTCGTCGTCGACCTGTCTGCGACGGCATCATGCCTCGGATGTCCACAGCGATGGACGCAGCAAGTAGTCGTGCAGCCGTCAGTGAAGAGAGCAAGGTGTAGAGGGCGTGGGGGATAAAGGAAAACGACAGCTGTGAGATTCGAACTCACGCGGGTTGCCCCATTAACTTAGCAGGCTAACGCCTTAACCACTCGGCCAAGCTGTCAACATACATCGAACAAATTTTCAGTTTTCACACACACACTAGCCTAACCCGCACACACAACACCGCCTACCACATCAACAGCCTCGCTTACATATCGTTTGCGCTGCTCTACGTCGACAATGGCGTCGATGCCGCCCTGTACAACCATCCGACCCGAGACGAACATATTAACGACGCCCCCTCACAAACGAAAGCCCATCTTTCAGTCATGCTCTTCGCAGGACGGGACGGATACGGAGACGCATATCAAGCCTAGACGCATCAACCGCACGTCTTTGCAGATGCACACTCGCGGACGACTGTTTACCGCCGCCTCGCATGTTTCTCTACGTTGTGAATGCGCGGGTACACTACTAAAATAAAGGTCACGTTGACTGGTCATGCTTGAAGCCACTACTCTGCGGCTCGTTTTGCCGTTGACGTTACCTCCCAGTCTTTTAAGATGGCGGCGGTGGTGGTGGCGGCGAGCCTTTTTGTTGGATCGGGCAGCTTCATGTTAGTGCAGCTGCAGGAAAGTCCTTCCCTGCCTGCTTGGGTGGCAGCGACTAGAAAGAGGGATGTGATCTGACGTGCATATTCGGAAGAGAGAAGGTTAAAGTGTGATCTGGGTTGCCCAAGTGATAAACCGAGTCTGAACAAATCGTCGCCATAAATAGAGCATACTTAGGCCGCTTTCGAACAACTTTATTATCTTCGCTGTATGTCCTCTTTCAAGGAGTCAGCACAAATCATACTGGCCACCCTGGATATATATTGCCCGCCAGCTTGTAGATTGTTTGACCAGACCGGTAGCTACGTGGTAGTTCATTTGCTGTCGCCCCGCGGCACATCCCAGTATCGAAAACAACAGCCACGTTGTTATGTCTTGTCCACGGTAACAACTAGAAGAAGAACACGTCCATTAGTGCACAGCTATCACTTCAGTCGCCGTGCTGTTGAGACTGTACGAAGCAGGAATCCAGGGTTCCGTCTGCTCCTCGACAAACTGCTGCCAAAAGTGAGAACCACTACTGCGCACGAGACCACCTTCTGCTGCAGCTTTTGCGACCTCAGACTGTTGCTCGGTCTCGACTACTGCCATCGGAGATTGATTGATGCATGCCTGCATTCAAAATGCCAACCGGAACTGCCTTCGTATGGTGTATGGGCATACTGCTTATTTTGTCTCGACCTTATCTCGTTCAATAAATTTTAGCCACGCTGAAGTGAGATCCCCAAAAAGCGTTTGGCAGCAAGATCGCAGGCAGATCGCCATGCCGAGGGAATCCAATCGAGCAAGGCTCATACGCAAGTATGGCACCCTCCTCAATCCACGGCTGCTTCGGATGTACGCTCGCGTGCTACATGGTGATATGGATGACGAGGACGATCAGTTGGATGATGCTATCTTGTTTCGCCTTACTAGCATTCTAAGCTCGCGTTACGTCTCCTCTCGTATCCAGGAGGTTCGTAAGCCCAAGTTTGACTGGTTCATCCACAAGCAGAGCGACCGCGCCTTCCTACGTTCCTTTCGCATGGAGAGAGGCTCGTTCCACAAGCTCGTTGAGCTAATTCAAGATCATGACGTCTTCGCGTGCATCCCGGAAAAAAGAAGAAACCTTCGGCTGCTGCGAATTTGCTTGTGTTTCTCAAGTATGTCGGTACCCTAGGATCCGATGCCTGTGTGGAGCAACTGGGGAGACTTTCAAGGTTGGCAGCGGGGTTGCTTTCAACTGCATAAAGCGAACGACGTCGGCCTTGTTAGCGCTGTACCGCGACGTGGTGAGCTGGTGCCGCGCCACGTTGCGTAGTTACCTTGCGTTGTTATCCAGCCCAACAGCACGCTGAGTGAGCTGACGGAGGGATCAGGTCCGTCGTTCTTCGACATCACCCTCTTCGCCTTGGCCGCAGTCTTCTTCTGCTTCCCATTTCCATCCTTCTTCTTTGGCTTCCCTTGCCCTGCGTAGCTGCTCCAAGGGATGCTGGATCAACTGGGAGAGTCACTATTGACCCACCAGCTTCTTCAGTCGGAGGAGGCAGCAGTGGGGACACTCGGGAGGCTTGGACCCAACAGGGAAGCTGGTTCAGCGGCGGGAGAGCTGGCAGTGGGCATGAGTTTTAAAAGATCCTTTGACTGGTGTGGTCTTGCTGATTTTTGGTCTTGCTGCCTCCTCTAACAGCGTCGATTTTGTGGCAGGTCGAGAGACGGCAGCAAAAGTGATCGCCATGTTATTTTAGCCAATGAGAGGTCGAGGACAGCCAACAGCTGCCAACTTTGATCTAGTTGCTGCCAAAAGTGAGAACCACTAGTGTAGACAAAAGATGAGCCCCCAGGCGGGATCGAACCACCGACCTTTCGCTTACGAAGCGAGTGCTCTACCACTGAGCTATAGGGGCTGTATGGACGAGCAACTCGCAGACCCTCGACAAACCACACCACGCAACAGCACACAGCACAAGACCAAACACACGACGCCACTCTCTTACACACAACAAACAAACTCGCATGCACGCCGCACGATACCATGCATATGCTCTCAATCGCCCCAGTGCTACAACGTGCCATCGCTCACGTTCACGCTTACGTTGCTGTGTCGCAATAGCCAACTTCTCCGGCTATTATTATTGCTCGGATCCCATTACGGCGTGGTTGTCAGTCTGCTGACAATCGCAGTCCGAGTACACGACAAGGAAACAGGCAACAAGGTGTCGCAGCCTGCTTGTGTGCCTTGCTACCTACGTTTGCTGCTACCCTTGCGGGTGTGGCAAGGCGGCGTGAGGCAGGTTGGTCTGCGTAGTGCAAGTAAATATGCAGCGCATGGGCGGTATGTGAGTGGTTGCATGACGTGTTCTCATTGTGTTTGCGATTTCGGGAAATTTATGCTTGTATTGGGGGAATAGCTCAGTGGTAGAGCGCTGGATTCCAGACCCAGCGGTCGGGGGTTCGATCCCCTCTTCCCTCATTCTTTGCTCTTTTGCGCGGCCAGCCGTGCATTTAGCAAGATCCCTATCAATGCACTGAGCTGCCCTCATGGTCCGTGACCACCGCTGCCTACTTGCCAGCCCAGCACAAGCCAGCCAGCTTAACGGGTAGGCAAAAAGTGCGATACTTCTCGATTTATGCGTGTCATCCTTGCGCAGGGGCCATGCTAATCTTCTCTGTATCGTTCCAATTTTTACGGATGACCACCGAAGTGGTTCCTACCAGTTCGCGCGCCCGGCGCCTATACATGCATGGCTTGGGCCTCACATCCAGAACCACTTTTCCACTTTGACGCGAACGGTTTCTCGACAACGGTTCTGTTAGACGCGACGCAGCACCAAGAGCGAGCGCGCTGTCTGTCGTCGTCGACCTGTCTGCGACGGCATCATGCCTCGGATGTCCACAGCGATGGACGCAGCAAGTAGTCGTGCAGCCGTCAGTGAAGAGAGCAAGGTGTAGAGGGCGTGGGGGATAAAGGAAAACGACAGCTGTGAGATTCGAACTCACGCGGGTTGCCCCATTAACTTAGCAGGCTAACGCCTTAACCACTCGGCCAAGCTGTCAACATACATCGAACAAATTTTCAGTTTTTCACACACACACTAGCCTAACCCGCACACACAACACCGCCTACCACATCAACAGCCTCGCTTACATATCGTTTGCGCTGCTCTACGTCGACAATGGCGTCGATGCCGCCCTGTACAACCATCCGACCCGAGACGAACATATTAACGACGCCCCCTCACAAACGAAAGCCCATCTTTCAGTCATGCTCTTCGCAGGACGGGACGGATACGGAGACGCATATCAAGCCTAGACGCATCAACCGCACGTCTTTGCAGATGCACACTCGCGGACGACTGTTTACCGCCGCCTCGCATGTTTCTCTACGTTGTGAATGCGCGGGTACACTACTAAAATAAAAGGTCACGTTGACTGGTCATGCTTGAAGCCACTACTCTGCGGCTCGTTTTGCCGTTGACGTTACCTCCCAGTCTTTTAAGATGGCGGCGGTGGTGGTGGCGGCGAGCCTTTTGTTGGATCGGGCAGCTTCATGTTAGTGCAGCTGCAGGAAAGTCCTTCCCTGCCTGCTTGGGTGGCAGCGACTAGAAAGAGGGATGTGATCTGACGTGCATATTCGGAAGAGAGAAGGTTAAAGTGTGATCTGGGTTGCCCAAGTGATAAACCGAGTCTGAACAAATCGTCGCCATAAATAGAGCATACTTAGGCCGCTTTCGAACAACTTTATTATCTTCGCTGTATGTCCTCTTTCAAGGAGTCAGCACAAATCATACTGGCCACCCTGGATATATATTGCCCGCCAGCTTGTAGATTGTTTGACCAGACCGGTAGCTACGTGGTAGTTCATTTGCTGTCGCCCCGCGGCACATCCCAGTATCGAAAACAACAGCCACGTTGTTATGTCTTGTCCACGGTAACAACTAGAAGAAGAACACGTCCATTAGTGCACAGCTATCACTTCAGTCGCCGTGCTGTTGAGACTGTACGAAGCAGGAATCCAGGGTTCCGTCTGCTCCTCGACAAACTGCTGCCAAAAGTGAGAACCACTACTGCGCACGAGACCACCTTCTGCTGCAGCTTTTGCGACCTCAGACTGTTGCTCGGTCTCGACTACTGCCATCGGAGATTGATTGATGCATGCCTGCATTCAAATGCCAACCGGAACTGCCTTCGTATGGTGTATGGGCATACTGCTTATTTTGTCTCGACCTTATCTCGTTCAATAAATTTTAGCCACGCTGAAGTGAGATCCCCAAAAGCGTTTGGCAGCAAGATCGCAGGCAGATCGCCATGCCGAGGGAATCCAATCGAGCAAGGCTCATACGCAAGTATGGCACCCTCCTCAATCCACGGCTGCTTCGGATGTACGCTCGCGTGCTACATGGTGATATGGATGACGAGGACGATCAGTTGGATGATGCTATCTTGTTTCGCCTTACTAGCATTCTAAGCTCGCGTTACGTCTCCTCTCGTATCCAGGAGGTTCGTGCCCAAGTTTGACTGGTTCATCCACAAGCAGAGCGACCGCGCCTTCCTACGTTCCTTTCGCATGGAGAGAGGCTCGTTCCACAAGCTCGTTGAGCTAATTCAAGATCATGACGTCTTCGCGTGCATCCCGGAAAAAAGAAGAAACCTTCGGCTGCTGCGAATTTGCTTGTGTTTCTCAAGTATGTCGGTACCCTAGGATCCGATGCCTGTGTGGAGCAACTGGGGAGACTTTCAAGGTTGGCAGCGGGGTTGCTTTCAACTGCATAAAGCGAACGACGTCGGCCTTGTTAGCGCTGTACCGCGACGTGGTGAGCTGGTGCCGCGCCACGTTGCGTAGTTACCTTGCGTTGTTATCCAGCCCAACAGCACGCTGAGTGAGCTGACGGAGGGATCAGGTCCGTCGTTCTTCGACATCACCCTCTTCGCCTTGGCCGCAGTCTTCTTCTGCTTCCCATTTCCATCCTTCTTCTTTGGCTTCCCTTGCCCTGCGTAGCTGCTCCAAGGGATGCTGGATCAACTGGGAGAGTCACTATTGACCCACCAGCTTCTTCAGTCGGAGGAGGCAGCAGTGGGGACACTCGGGAGGCTTGGACCCAACAGGGAAGCTGGTTCAGCGGCGGGAGAGCTGGCAGTGGGCATGAGTTTTAAAAGATCCTTTGACTGGTGTGGTCTTGCTGATTTTTGGTCTTGCTGCCTCCTCTAACAGCGTCGATTTTGTGGCAGGTCGAGAGACGGCAGCAAAAGTGATCGCCATGTTATTTTAGCCAATGAGAGGTCGAGGACAGCCAACAGCTGCCAACTTTGATCTAGTTGCTGCCAAAAGTGAGAACCACTAGTGTAGACAAAAGATGAGCCCCCAGGCGGGATCGAACCACCGACCTTTCGCTTACGAAGCGAGTGCTCTACCACTGAGCTATAGGGGCTGTATGGACGAGCAACTCGCAGACCCCTCGACAAACCACACCACGCAACAGCACACAGCACAAGACCAAACACACGACGCCACTCTCTTACACACAACAAACAAACTCGCATGCACGCCGCACGATACCATGCATATGCTCTCAATCGCCCCAGTGCTACAACGTGCCATCGCTCACGTTCACGCTTACGTTGCTGTGTCGCAATAGCCAACTTCTCCGGCTATTATTATTGCTCGGACCCCATTACGGCGTGGTTGTCAGTCTGCTGACAATCGCAGTCCGAGTACACGACAAGGAAACAGGCAACAAGGTGTCGCAGCCTGCTTGTGTGCCTTGCTACCTACGTTTGCTGCTACCCTTGCGGGTGTGGCAAGGCGGCGTGAGGCAGGTTGGTCTGCGTAGTGCAAGTAAATATGCAGCGCATGGGCGGTATGTGAGTGGTTGCATGACGTGTTCTCATTGTGTTTGCGATTTCGGGAAATTTATGCTTGTATTGGGGGAATAGCTCAGTGGTAGAGCGCTGGATTCCAGACCCAGCGGTCGGGGGTTCGATCCCCTCTTCCCTCATTCTTTGCTCTTTTGCGCGGCCAGCCGTGCATTTAGCAAGATCCCTATCAATGCACTGAGCTGCCCTCATGGTCCGTGACCACCGCTGCCTACTTGCCAGCCCAGCACAAGCCAGCCAGCTTAACGGGTAGGCAAAAAGTGCGATACTTCTCGATTTATGCGTGTCATCCTTGCGCAGGGGCCATGCTAATCTTCTCTGTATCGTTCCAATTTTTACGGATGACCACCGAAGTGGTTCCTACCAGTTCGCGCGCCCGGCGCCTATACATGCATGGCTTGGGCCTCACATCCAGAACCACTTTTCCACTTTGACGCGAACGGTTTCTCGACAACGGTTCTGTTAGACGCGACGCAGCACCAAGAGCGAGCGCGCTGTCTGTCGTCGTCGACCTGTCTGCGACGGCATCATGCCTCGGATGTCCACAGCGATGGACGCAGCAAGTAGTCGTGCAGCCGTCAGTGAAGAGAGCAAGGTGTAGAGGGCGTGGGGGATAAAGGAAAACGACAGCTGTGAGATTCGAACTCACGCGGGTTGCCCCATTAACTTAGCAGGCTAACGCCTTAACCACTCGGCCAAGCTGTCAACATACATCGAACAAATTTTCAGTTTTTCACACACACACTAGCCTAACCCGCACACACAACACCGCCTACCACATCAACAGCCTCGCTTACATATCGTTTGCGCTGCTCTACGTCGACAATGGCGTCGATGCCGCCCTGTACAACCATCCGACCCGAGACGAACATATTAACGACGCCCCCTCACAAACGAAAGCCCATCTTTCAGTCATGCTCTTCGCAGGACGGGACGGATACGGAGACGCATATCAAGCCTAGACGCATCAACCGCACGTCTTTGCAGATGCACACTCGCGGACGACTGTTTACCGCCGCCTCGCATGTTTCTCTACGTTGTGAATGCGCGGGTACACTACTAAAATAAAAGGTCACGTTGACTGGTCATGCTTGAAGCCACTACTCTGCGGCTCGTTTTGCCGTTGACGTTACCTCCCAGTCTTTTAAGATGGCGGCGGTGGTGGTGGCGGCGAGCCTTTTTGTTGGATCGGGCAGCTTCATGTTAGTGCAGCTGCAGGAAAGTCCTTCCCTGCCTGCTTGGGTGGCAGCGACTAGAAAGAGGGATGTGATCTGACGTGCATATTCGGAAGAGAGAAGGTTAAAGTGTGATCTGGGTTGCCCAAGTGATAAACCGAGTCTGAACAAATCGTCGCCATAAATAGAGCATACTTAGGCCGCTTTCGAACAACTTTATTATCTTCGCTGTATGTCCTCTTTCAAGGAGTCAGCACAAATCATACTGGCCACCCTGGATATATATTGCCCGCCAGCTTGTAGATTGTTTGACCAGACCGGTAGCTACGTGGTAGTTCATTTGCTGTCGCCCCGCGGCACATCCCAGTATCGAAAACAACAGCCACGTTGTTATGTCTTGTCCACGGTAACAACTAGAAGAAGAACACGTCCATTAGTGCACAGCTATCACTTCAGTCGCCGTGCTGTTGAGACTGTACGAAGCAGGAATCCAGGGTTCCGTCTGCTCCTCGACAAACTGCTGCCAAAAGTGAGAACCACTACTGCGCACGAGACCACCTTCTGCTGCAGCTTTTGCGACCTCAGACTGTTGCTCGGTCTCGACTACTGCCATCGGAGATTGATTGATGCATGCCTGCATTCAAAATGCCAACCGGAACTGCCTTCGTATGGTGTATGGGCATACTGCTTATTTTGTCTCGACCTTATCTCGTTCAATAAATTTTAGCCACGCTGAAGTGAGATCCCCAAAAGCGTTTGGCAGCAAGATCGCAGGCAGATCGCCATGCCGAGGGAATCCAATCGAGCAAGGCTCATACGCAAGTATGGCACCCTCCTCAATCCACGGCTGCTTCGGATGTACGCTCGCGTGCTACATGGTGATATGGATGACGAGGACGATCAGTTGGATGATGCTATCTTGTTTCGCCTTACTAGCATTCTAAGCTCGCGTTACGTCTCCTCTCGTATCCAGGAGGTTCGTAAGCCCAAGTTTGACTGGTTCATCCACAAGCAGAGCGACCGCGCCTTCCTACGTTCCTTTCGCATGGAGAGAGGCTCGTTCCACAAGCTCGTTGAGCTAATTCAAGATCATGACGTCTTCGCGTGCATCCCGGAAAAAAGAAGAAACCTTCGGCTGCTGCGAATTTGCTTGTGTTTCTCAAGTATGTCGGTACCCTAGGATCCGATGCCTGTGTGGAGCAACTGGGGAGACTTTCAAGGTTGGCAGCGGGGTTGCTTTCAACTGCATAAAGCGAACGACGTCGGCCTTGTTAGCGCTGTACCGCGACGTGGTGAGCTGGTGCCGCGCCACGTTGCGTAGTTACCTTGCGTTGTTATCCAGCCCAACAGCACGCTGAGTGAGCTGACGGAGGGATCAGGTCCGTCGTTCTTCGACATCACCCTCTTCGCCTTGGCCGCAGTCTTCTTCTGCTTCCCATTTCCATCCTTCTTCTTTGGCTTCCCTTGCCCTGCGTAGCTGCTCCAAGGGATGCTGGATCAACTGGGAGAGTCACTATTGACCCACCAGCTTCTTCAGTCGGAGGAGGCAGCAGTGGGGACACTCGGGAGGCTTGGACCCAACAGGGAAGCTGGTTCAGCGGCGGGAGAGCTGGCAGTGGGCATGAGTTTTAAAAGATCCTTTGACTGGTGTGGTCTTGCTGATTTTTGGTCTTGCTGCCTCCTCTAACAGCGTCGATTTTGTGGCAGGTCGAGAGACGGCAGCAAAAGTGATCGCCATGTTATTTTAGCCAATGAGAGGTCGAGGACAGCCAACAGCTGCCAACTTTGATCTAGTTGCTGCCAAAAGTGAGAACCACTAGTGTAGACAAAAGATGAGCCCCCAGGCGGGATCGAACCACCGACCTTTCGCTTACGAAGCGAGTGCTCTACCACTGAGCTATAGGGGCTGTATGGACGAGCAACTCGCAGACCCCTCGACAAACCACACCACGCAACAGCACACAGCACAAGACCAAACACACGACGCCACTCTCTTACACACAACAAACAAACTCGCATGCACGCCGCACGATACCATGCATATGCTCTCAATCGCCCCAGTGCTACAACGTGCCATCGCTCACGTTCACGCTTACGTTGCTGTGTCGCAATAGCCAACTTCTCCGGCTATTATTATTGCTCGGACCCCATTACGGCGTGGTTGTCAGTCTGCTGACAATCGCAGTCCGAGTACACGACAAGGAAACAGGCAACAAGGTGTCGCAGCCTGCTTGTGTGCCTTGCTACCTACGTTTGCTGCTACCCTTGCGGGTGTGGCAAGGCGGCGTGAGGCAGGTTGGTCTGCGTAGTGCAAGTAAATATGCAGCGCATGGGCGGTATGTGAGTGGTTGCATGACGTGTTCTCATTGTGTTTGCGATTTCGGGAAATTTATGCTTGTATTGGGGGAATAGCTCAGTGGTAGAGCGCTGGATTCCAGACCCAGCGGTCGGGGGTTCGATCCCCTCTTCCCTCATTCTTTGCTCTTTGCGCGGCCAGCCGTGCATTTAGCAAGATCCCTATCAATGCACTGAGCTGCCCTCATGGTCCGTGACCACCGCTGCCTACTTGCCAGCCCAGCACAAGCCAGCCAGCTTAACGGGTAGGCAAAAAGTGCGATACTTCTCGATTTATGCGTGTCATCCTTGCGCAGGGGCCATGCTAATCTTCTCTGTATCGTTCCAATTTTACGGATGACCACCGAAGTGGTTCCTACCAGTTCGCGCGCCCGGCGCCTATACATGCATGGCTTGGGCCTCACATCCAGAACCACTTTTCCACTTTGACGCGAACGGTTTCTCGACAACGGTTCTGTTAGACGCGACGCAGCACCAAGAGCGAGCGCGCTGTCTGTCGTCGTCGACCTGTCTGCGACGGCATCATGCCTCGGATGTCCACAGCGATGGACGCAGCAAGTAGTCGTGCAGCCGTCAGTGAAGAGAGCAAGGTGTAGAGGGCGTGGGGGATAAAGGAAAACGACAGCTGTGAGATTCGAACTCACGCGGGTTGCCCCATTAACTTAGCAGGCTAACGCCTTAACCACTCGGCCAAGCTGTCAACATACATCGAACAAATTTTCAGTTTTTCACACACACACTAGCCTAACCCGCACACACAACACCGCCTACCACATCAACAGCCTCGCTTACATATCGTTTGCGCTGCTCTACGTCGACAATGGCGTCGATGCCGCCCTGTACAACCATCCGACCCGAGACGAACATATTAACGACGCCCCCTCACAAACGAAAGCCCATCTTTCAGTCATGCTCTTCGCAGGACGGGACGGATACGGAGACGCATATCAAGCCTAGACGCATCAACCGCACGTCTTTGCAGATGCACACTCGCGGACGACTGTTTACCGCCGCCTCGCATGTTTCTCTACGTTGTGAATGCGCGGGTACACTACTAAAATAAAAGGTCACGTTGACTGGTCATGCTTGAAGCCACTACTCTGCGGCTCGTTTTGCCGTTGACGTTACCTCCCAGTCTTTTAAGATGGCGGCGGTGGTGGTGGCGGCGAGCCTTTTGTTGGATCGGGCAGCTTCATGTTAGTGCAGCTGCAGGAAAGTCCTTCCCTGCCTGCTTGGGTGGCAGCGACTAGAAAGAGGGATGTGATCTGACGTGCATATTCGGAAGAGAGAAGGTTAAAGTGTGATCTGGGTTGCCCAAGTGATAAACCGAGTCTGAACAAATCGTCGCCATAAATAGAGCATACTTAGGCCGCTTTCGAACAACTTTATTATCTTCGCTGTATGTCCTCTTTCAAGGAGTCAGCACAAATCATACTGGCCACCCTGGATATATATTGCCCGCCAGCTTGTAGATTGTTTGACCAGACCGGTAGCTACGTGGTAGTTCATTTGCTGTCGCCCCGCGGCACATCCCAGTATCGAAAACAACAGCCACGTTGTTATGTCTTGTCCACGGTAACAACTAGAAGAAGAACACGTCCATTAGTGCACAGCTATCACTTCAGTCGCCGTGCTGTTGAGACTGTACGAAGCAGGAATCCAGGGTTCCGTCTGCTCCTCGACAAACTGCTGCCAAAAGTGAGAACCACTACTGCGCACGAGACCACCTTCTGCTGCAGCTTTTGCGACCTCAGACTGTTGCTCGGTCTCGACTACTGCCATCGGAGATTGATTGATGCATGCCTGCATTCAAAATGCCAACCGGAACTGCCTTCGTATGGTGTATGGGCATACTGCTTATTTTGTCTCGACCTTATCTCGTTCAATAAATTTTAGCCACGCTGAAGTGAGATCCCCAAAAGCGTTTGGCAGCAAGATCGCAGGCAGATCGCCATGCCGAGGGAATCCAATCGAGCAAGGCTCATACGCAAGTATGGCACCCTCCTCAATCCACGGCTGCTTCGGATGTACGCTCGCGTGCTACATGGTGATATGGATGACGAGGACGATCAGTTGGATGATGCTATCTTGTTTCGCCTTACTAGCATTCTAAGCTCGCGTTACGTCTCCTCTCGTATCCAGGAGGTTCGTAAGCCCAAGTTTGACTGGTTCATCCACAAGCAGAGCGACCGCGCCTTCCTACGTTCCTTTCGCATGGAGAGAGGCTCGTTCCACAAGCTCGTTGAGCTAATTCAAGATCATGACGTCTTCGCGTGCATCCCGGGAAAAAGAAGAAACCTTCGGCTGCTGCGAATTTGCTTGTGTTTCTCAAGTATGTCGGTACCCTAGGATCCGATGCCTGTGTGGAGCAACTGGGGAGACTTTCAAGGTTGGCAGCGGGTTGCTTTCAACTGCATAAAGCGAACGACGTCGGCCTTGTTAGCGCTGTACCGCGACGTGGTGAGCTGGTGCCGCGCCACGTTGCGTAGTTACCTTGCGTTGTTATCCAACCCAACAGCACGCTGAGTGAGCTGACGGAGGGATCAGGTCCGTCGTTCTTCGACATCACCCTCTTCGCCTTGGCCGCAGTCTTCTTCGCTTCCCATTTCCATCCTTCTTCTTTGGCTTCCCTTGCCCTGCGTAGCTGCTCCAAGGGATGCTGGATCAACTGGGAGAGTCACTATTGACCCACCAGCTTCTTCAGTCGGAGGGGAGGCAGCAGTGGGGACACTCGGGAGGCTTGGACCCAACAGGGAAGCTGGTTCAGCGGCGGGAGAGCTGGCAGTGGGCATGAGTTTTAAAAGATCCTTTGACTGGTGTGGTCTTGCTGATTTTTGGTCTTGCTGCCTCCTCTAACAGCGTCGATTTTGTGGCAGGTCGAGAGACGGCAGCAAAAGTGATCGCCATGTTATTTTAGCCAATGAGAGGTCGAGGACAGCCAACAGCTGCCAACTTTGATCTAGTTGCTGCCAAAAGTGAGAACCACTAGTGTAGACAAAAGATGAGCCCCCAGGCGGGATCGAACCACCGACCTTTCGCTTACGAAGCGAGTGCTCTACCACTGAGCTATAGGGGCTGTATGGACGAGCAACTCGCAGACCCCTCGACAAACCACACCACGCAACAGCACACAGCACAAGACCAAACACACGACGCCACTCTCTTACACACAACAAACAAACTCGCATGCACGCCGCACGATACCATGCATATGCTCTCAATCGCCCCAGTGCTACAACGTGCCATCGCTCACGTTCACGCTTACGTTGCTGTGTCGCAATAGCCAACTTCTCCGGCTATTATTATTGCTCGGACCCCATTACGGCGTGGTTGTCAGTCTGCTGACAATCGCAGTCCGAGTACACGACAAGGAAACAGGCAACAAGGTGTCGCAGCCTGCTTGTGTGCCTTGCTACCTACGTTTGCTGCTACCCTTGCGGGTGTGGCAAGGCGGCGTGAGGCAGGTTGGTCTGCGTAGTGCAAGTAAATATGCAGCGCATGGGCGGTATGTGAGTGGTTGCATGACGTGTTCTCATTGTGTTTGCGATTTCGGGAAATTTATGCTTGTATTGGGGGAATAGCTCAGTGGTAGAGCGCTGGATTCCAGACCCAGCGGTCGGGGGTTCGATCCCCTCTTCCCTCATTCTTTGCTCTTTTGCGCGGCCAGCCGTGCATTTAGCAAGATCCCTATCAATGCACTGAGCTGCCCTCATGGTCCGTGACCACCGCTGCCTACTTGCCAGCCCAGCACAAGCCAGCCAGCTTAACGGGTAGGCAAAAAGTGCGATACTTCTCGATTTATGCGTGTCATCCTTGCGCAGGGGCCATGCTAATCTTCTCTGTATCGTTCCAATTTTTACGGATGACCACCGAAGTGGTTCCTACCAGTTCGCGCGCCCGGCGCCTATACATGCATGGCTTGGGCCTCACATCCAGAACCACTTTTCCACTTTGACGCGAACGGTTTCTCGACAACGGTTCTGTTAGACGCGACGCAGCACCAAGAGCGAGCGCGCTGTCTGTCGTCGTCGACCTGTCTGCGACGGCATCATGCCTCGGATGTCCACAGCGATGGACGCAGCAAGTAGTCGTGCAGCCGTCAGTGAAGAGAGCAAGGTGTAGAGGGCGTGGGGGATAAAAGGAAAACGACAGCTGTGAGATTCGAACTCACGCGGGTTGCCCCCTTAACTTAGCAGGCTAACGCCTTAACCCCCAGCACTCAAGGCTGTATATTACAACGTCGCTGAGTGCACCGTTTCATAACATGTAGTTAAATACAACATGCATGTTCGCACTATTTCTGCAGTTTTGCTCAGGGGTAGGCGGAAAAATATCATAAAAAGTCAAGGGGATGGGCATCAACCGGTTTAAAAAGGTACGGTGATCCCCCGCTCAGTCGCTGAATTGGTGGCTGACGGTTTTTCTCACAAACGGCATAGACATTCCTAGTCATTTACGAGAAATAGGAGAAACACGCAAGCGATGGCAGGGCGTCGGGAAACGCGACGCGATTCAGATGCATTCATGGCGCGCTTGGAGGGGCGCTCCTTGGAGGACCGCCAGAGGCTCGTCGCTGAACACCGCAACTATCTCGCTGGTGAGCGAGACGCCGACGCAGATTTCGGGCCGGAGGAACCACGTGTCGCGCCAGAGCTAGGGCCAGCGGTCGTCGCCCAAGATCCTGCACCTGTTGGTGTGGCACGAGGCGCTGCACCACCACAGCGACCCCCGATGGGCAAAGCTGCAGCATACCTGGCAGCGCTGAAGAAGAGGAATAAGGACGTGAACGCGGAGGAAGGGGGCGACCAGCCTCAAGTTGGTAAAAGATCGGGCGAGAGGTAAGCGCCCGGCCTCGGCAACACGCAAGAAAGTGGTGGGGCCGAAGAAGCCAACGGCGAGGGAAGAGAAGGCGGCACAAGAGGCCGTGACGGTTTTGCGTGCTACCGCCGAGGCTTCGAAGAAGGCGTTGGCGAGGAAGAAGGAGCGCCTGCGTTTGGACAAGGAAGCGAAACGAGGTGCTGAAGCGCGTGCTGTGGCACTGGCCCGACTGGAGGGTACGGCTGCGGCGCGGTTGGCTACGAAGAAGGCAGAGTTGACGAAGAAGAAGGGCAAGAAGAGCAACAACACGACCGCGGATGCAGAAGTTCCTGCGGTGCCCGCGGACCCGTTGACAGGACCGGTGTCGTCGCTGCAGACGCGAACTAAATCGAGGTACGGAATACTTGTTCATGTTGGCTTATACAACATGCTATTTTTTTAACATGTTGTATTTCAAAAACAATTGCACTTGTAGGGATCCCATGTTGGAAGCACCTGCTCAAGCGAGTGATTTGTCGGAAGGTCCTGTGGTCCCCGCGGTGCGGGTTGCAACGCCGATGGATGCTTCAACGGCGCTTGAATCGGTAGTGCAGACAAGAAACACTGCGAGGTATGGTACTTGCTTCAGTAAATAGCGTATAATACAACATGAAATACCTCACTCACGTTGTATATTTGATTCATGTGTATTATAGAGCGCTGGACCTAGACATACGTGATTCGCCTCTTTCTGGGGATCTCGCGGATGACTCGGCGAGCTTGCGTTGCGCTGAGAATGCCACCGTTGGAATGGACTCAGACGTCGAAGGTGAAAGCTCTGACTCAGAGAGCTGGTACGTCACCCACGACTTCAACGACATCGCTAGTGCTGAAGGAGATGATGAGGAGCTGGAAGAATACAACATAAGCGTCGTATCACATGTTGTATATCATACATGGAACTGATGGCACTTACCGAGATTCCAGCCGGTTACTCGCATCTGACTCAAAGCTTTTGTATCCTGCGCCACCACCGTCTGCTCCTCGTTCGTGAGAACATCCCAGTTTGAAGTCGCCTTGCTCCAATCTCGCGGCAACTTCTTCACCGCTGCGTTCAAGCGTTTGGTAGCCAATCGCTTGGCCTCATTCCTCCTGTACCTAGCCATGATTGCCACTCCGTCGAGCCTGCTTTCATCCAGCTCGTCACTGTCGCCTTCCTTTTCCTCCTCCTCATCATGGACGTATATTGCAACTTCAAATCCAGAAAAGTTTCCGGATGATACAGAGTATCCAGGCATCTACGATGGGGACTATGGGTCCACAGCTGAGGTTCTCGAACGGGCCACCTCGCCTCTAGATCTGTTGTTCTTCTTTTTGCCTAGGAGTTTGTGGACCCATATTGCTAAGGAGAGTAATCGATACTACGATCAACATTTGAACGAGCGTGTCGACGAGATGCACCGGAAGCAGAGAGAGCAAGGCAAGGACGTGACACGCGACGAGGTTTTGGAGAAGGAGATCAAGCAACACAAGCCGATCAAGGGTCATGAGATCGTGAGATGTATTGGATTACTGACTGCGCGCATGCTGTGTCCCCATTCTCGACGTCTATCGGATCATTGGCCTACTACAACTGTTGGTGCTGTTCCTGCCTTCTACCTCGCTACAGTATCATACACGCGTTAAATAGGACCCAGAACAACAAGAGATGCTTCAAGACGTATCCCTGCCATCGTTTCGCGCCTGCGTAATCGATCATCTGGGGCTCGAAGAATGAAGGGGAAAGAGAGGATCGCCACGAACGGCAACTACGAAAAACCTCTAAGTAAGATCGAAACGTATAGAATTCACTATGCAAAAGTGCAAATAAATCGACTGTATTAGTTTCACGATGTAGCGAGAAAAAACTCGCAAGAACGACGCTAGAGCTGGATACACCGCGACGACATCACGGAGCCTGGACAGGAGAGCTGGCATCAAATTGGAGGTGTTGGATGTCCATGTGCTGACAGGAGTCTGCTCGGCACCGACAAACAACCATAACTTATCACCGTACGACACGGTGATCTCCTCTCCAACCTCGACAGAGCGGACCGTCACGATCACCACCGTCAGAGTCCTGCCGGTCTGGACCTCGTGAAAACGAGCGGCAGGTTCACAGGAGTGGTTTAGAAACCGCATCAACGGCCCACGCTCCTTGGCATTCACTCCAACGTGCCTGTTGCCCGACGACCAGGTTTTCAGGTGCATCCCGTAGCCGTCGTTGACACGGCCATTTCTACACAAGAGCCCAAACAGCTCCAGATCGCCGAGGTACGACCCCAGAACATCGCTGGCTGCGATCGGGGATGTTGCCACCACCCCTCGCAGACCCGTGAGAGAACTCCTCGCCAACAGTAGAGAAGCGCTCTCCGATAGCGCATTCTGTCAAACACCTCCAAAAGCACAGTTCCCCTCCATGCAAAATCGCGACTCGCGCGCGTTAAGACAGGATAGCGCGTTGCACCGCGACTCACATGCATAGCCAGCTCCAGCCAGAACACCCATCGACACGGCCGGAATTTCCAGTGACTTCTGTTTCGCATCTTGGCGAGCTGCTCGACGTCGTCAGGCCACGGCTCCGGGGTCCAAACCTCTGCAGCTTCAACGACGACGTCAGCTTGCCCGACATCGTTCGTCAATGGGATTGCGTCGTGTTGTTGTGGTGGCGGGGCGGTGCTCGACTGCGAGCTGGCGACTTAAGTTGTACTCCGCCTCCACTCGGCGAAACGGTCTCGAGAAGCCTGCAAGGTAGAACGAAGCCCCTCAATGAGGGCAGACGCCTCAGAGCCGTATCCGTCCGAGCGATACACCTCCTCATACCAAACACCCACCTCGCCGGGTGGAGTTAAAGGCGTCGTAACACGAAGCCGGCGACGAACAACGGGAGACACCTCGTTGCCGGATCCCACGGTGGAAGCGGGGTTACTGGGTGGACTTGGAGCTCATGGTGCGAGGGTGCCAGTAGATCCGGGCGTCCAGGGAGCGACGGAAGAACCTTGGGACCACGCAGCAATAGTCGAACGCTGCGATCCTTGTGAGCACGGCCCCAGAGTGGTGTAACCCTGCGTAGCAGGCGACCAAATTTCCAGGATCGAAGGATCAGATGGATCGACAGATGAACGGGTTGACCGTCCAGCAAGGCGACGACGCCAAACCTTGCGAGCTTGACTCGGATCTTGGGGTCAATGTGAAGGCGTACAACGGGTTCCACTTGCATTGTCGCCACCTCTACGACCAGCGGATGTCGCGTTACCGGCCCTGACCGGAGCCGTGAACACGGTCCGTCAGGCGAAGCGAGACATTTAAGTCTCTTCAAACTGGGCTCCGAGGGGACTTCGTATTGCATGGAGCGAGCTTGTTTCTTAGTGGAAGATGCCGCCATACCGGCGTCCACACTGTAATGAACAATCACGCCACACTCAATCAGTCTCTCACAATCAACACCGATATCACAGAGCTCGTACCGAATACAGACAAAAATACTCTCCGCGCGTTGACTTGACGAGGGGACAGCGAAGACAGGGAAGGCTACAGATACACCTCCACCATATTAGACCCCGAACGACACTAGTAGGGTGCTGAAACACACTTGTAGAAAACGACAGCTCCGGACGCTTCACCGCTTGATGGGTCGACTGCAGATTCCAGACTGAGAGGGCAGGCTGTAGCACGTCACAGAAACATACGGCCCCATACGACACTGACAGGGCGCAAACCAAACCTGAAGGAGACGACAGATCCGACCGCTTGAGGGGCGACAGCAGATTCCAGACTGAGAGGGAGGCTTCTGGGCGCGAAAATTGCGCGCGCGAATTTGAACGGTGACCGCTCAGGATCTCTAAGTTAGATTTTATAACATACTGAAATCAAGTGAGTTTGTTTATCAGGTTGCACAATGAGGGTGCATAAACGAATAAAAACCCGATTAAAATAGTTGTTTGGTCGCACCAAATTCTCGTTTACCAAAAACAAACCAGTTTGGTCAGGTCGTTTTATGAGGCTTTAATGCGCCCTAACCCGAATGACCAAATCTGTTTATAGGAGTTATGGCAGGCACCCATTGGGTGCCTCCCAAAACCTAATAAAATAAAAATATGGAAGGGATAAAAGGAGATAAAAATAGTTTTTTTCGTGAGACGAGAAAGTGGTCTCACGAGAAAAAGTATAAACCGCGTTTTATCAGCTTTATCACTCACCCTGAAGTAGCAACGCATTAAAAGACATGCTGATTTGGTTATAGGTTGAGATCGACCCCTAAGTAGCCACGGCATTCAAATTGAAGATGCGCGATCTTCGGAAGGTGTTAGGCGCGAAAATTCGCGCCATCTCTTTCCCCGCCGAGCTCTCACGACTTCATTCCCGAATTGGCTGCCTACGGAAGAAGCAGGTACTCTCCGGTTGTTGGCTAGATCTGGTGTAGTCTTGACTAACTTTTGCATGAATCGCGTCGCTCTTGTATGTCATTAGCCTGTACAAGTTGAGCGTCTGCGTGGACTCTGTGCCCTCCAGCCCCCATCTTCCATCCAACCTAGAGATGTCGTCACTCAGCGCAACTCCTTCACCGTCGTCGCAGTAAGTTGTGATCTTGGTGTGTATGCCTACTTGACCTAGTATTAACCTACGCGTTCTCCCTTTTAGTAGCTCGGGGCTCTCTCGTGCGAAACGCTGCCTCGTAATCGACCGAGGTGTACTTGACGATGCTGACTCGACCCCGCGACCGTGCAAGAGGCCCAAAATATCGCTATCGTCGACTTCTTCGGTCTCCCGTGCGAAGCGACGCCTTCAAATCGAAGAGGGTGTAAATGCAGACGAAAGCGGTAACCAAAAGCCGTGCAAGAGAGCCAAGAATACCACCACGATGGCCACCTCAAGCCCCATCGACGCGACGCGCTGTCTCTCGGCCTGTGGCGCTTTAGTTGGAGAACGAGACAATGACTCGAAGCCGATCAAGACGTCCAAGAAGTCCAAGAAGTCTCTAACGACGGACCAAGAAGCCTCTCCACTACCTTGGCTTCGATCCGGGCGTACATTTACGCATCCCTCGATTCTAGAGGCAGCCACCATGCAGGTGGTGTCGCTTTCGGAATTCGAGCTGTCAACTGGGGATGCAACCGCACCCCCGTCAAGCGCAGCCTCAACTCAGCGCACAGTCACTGAACCTCCTACTCCATTTTCGGAATTGGCTTCGTGTGCCACGACGATGGCGTTCGGATCGCCTGGTCTCCCCAACTCCCAGGCTTCTACGGTGGCAGCTTGGACCCCAGAAAGCACTCCAGAGCGCGTGCCATTACCCCGCTCTGGGCGAGTTATACCGCCTGTTCCGAATTGGTTCGCAGAGGCGTGCGAATCGGATGGATACGATTCTGAAACCCTTGCCGAACTGGCTGGGTTGATATCTCCTCGTGTGCCTGGTTCTCCGACCGCTAGTTCCCCTGGCTTCACCGTCCTCGGCGATACCGCGCTACAAAACGCGCAGGATGAGTGGCTTAATGAGCCGTGGCCGACGAACGTGAACCAGATCTTCACGCAGTACAACCCGCGCAATTGGCGATTTGCTCGTGTGCCGACCGCTGTACGCGGTGGAGTAGGCTGCGATTGCGCTGTCCGCTGCAACGCCAAGACCTGCCTGAACGCGAGATCTGGGCGCTTTTGCACTGGGACGAACTGCTCGTTCGCCGGTCACTGTGGGAACGCGCTGGTTGAGTGCTCGTCATTGGCCTTGCGACGTAACACTCGCACGGCATGCGCGGAGTGGTTGCGACACAAGCGATCCCTGCTGGCGAGGTGCTGGGCCAATATCTGGGTCACCTGCAGCTTCTCGGCCCTCCCTGCCGAAACGGCCGAGCCAACGAAGGCTATCGTATGCACTTGAGGACACGGTCGTCTGGCAACAAGTTCTTGGGCATCGATGCCCTGGGTGACGGAGGAATGCTCCGCTTCATGAATCATGCATGTAACGCTGTCGTACGTTTCCACGAAGTTCAGACCGGGGGACTCTTGCTGTGGTTGGGGTAACTACACGTGACGTCTTCCCTGGAGAGGAAGTTACTGTATCGTACGGCGACCGACTCTGGTTCGTTTGCCGTTGCGGCTGGTGGGGGTGCCAGCATCGCGACCTGCAGCACCTTCCGCTTTCCTCCTCACCGTGAAGGTTTGCCGTACAACGTGCTGCCCGAAGATGAGTGCAGCGGACATTTTCGTGAACGAGTAGTGTCACTCGACAAAGCAGCATCCATTTAGTTTCAAATGTATCCATTTCATTGCGTATGTATCCATTTACTTTCATTGCACCCACCTCATTTCTAATCTTGCATTTGATCATAGTGAATCCAAGATAATTGCACCATCCACTTCGATTTTTTCGTGTTTTCTCCCCACTCTCGGATTCTTCTTGTTGCTATCAGGTGGTCTTGCTCGCTGAAATGTCGAAGGTAGGGTTGCAACCCCACGCTGTGTGGCGACCTGTTTGTACTAACTCAGCGTATGTGGTCTTCTCTAAGCGCGGGCGTAAAGCCGGCTACCATAACTATAGCCCAAAGGAGTGCATGCTGTTATGTACTCTAGCGCGCAAGTATCTGCCGATTGGTCGCAATATGTGGGAATCCGTCGCACTCGAGTACAACCTGTGTCGTGCCAGGACGTGGTTGGAGCGTGACTTCGACTCTTTACGCCGAAAATTTAAGAGTATGTACGTGAAGGCAAAGCCGACGGGTATCAATGGTGAAATACCGGCCAAGCTCCGGCCTATCGCCATGGCACAGGAGATCCAGCGAGCTATTGACGAGAAGGGCGGCTCGCACACGTCGCACGACGGATTTGACAGGGGTGAAGACGATGTCAGTCTCTTGCAAGAGGTCGACGCAGTGTTGAGAACAGTAGACGCGGACGACGATGAGAATGGTGGCGATGACGGTCATGCAGAACAAGAAGACCAGGATTCGGCCTCCGGCGACGAGGAGGAAGAAGACGAGGAGAGTCAGGCTCTGCACGACGGCCTTAGTCAGTACGGCCAGCAGTCACCCCGCGAATCGCAAGAGACTCCCGCCGTTGGGGTTGGGACCATTCTCATGAGCAGAGGTGCATTTGATGCCTCCCTGGCGAACGACGTCCGCTCTGACAGTGAATTCGGAGAGGAATCCACAACCGACGGTGTACCAGAGAGCCAGGAACCCACTGATATGTCTACCGGCGACCGCAGGTCCGTCGAGGACTTCTGTAAGGCCAAGTCAACCGAGAGACCGTCTGTAGGTACATCATTGCCCAGCGAACCTGCCGCAGAGGTCACGAGGCGAGTGCCTGTTACCCCGGTGGAAGCCACGGCATCTACACCCAACATCGCGTCTTTGACCCCAACCAATTCGCAGACAACCAAACCGAAGACAAATGGGCGCCCAAAGGGGACCAAGGAGACCACAAACCCTGCTCTTCCAACGTACGCCTCTCCCGAAGGGATCACGGGATGCCGGTAGAGCAATCGCTGACGCTCACGAAATGTTGGCCAACAAAACAAAAAGTAGTATAAGCAACCGACTAGGGGAGGGGACCTACGGGTAACATGAACGCGATGACTGGGAGAACCTCGACTGTGGTTGGCAAGCGCGACGTGTCCGATATCTCCAGCACTGGTGCTACCTACGCGAGTAATAAACGTGCGAGAGCAAAGAAGCGTCTGGACCAGCTACGCAGCGACATGGACGACGCCGAAGAGAAACAATCTGCTGCAGGGGGCGAAATGATGCAGGTACTAGTCTTCATGAGGGAAAATTCGGACCGCCGTGCCGAGATCGAAGACCGTCGACGCAGAGAAGACCGAGAAGCGCGTATGACTGCAGAGAAGCAGGAACGGGAGGAGAGAGATTATCTACGACGCGAAGAAGCCCAAGAAGCCGAGAGCAGACGCAGACAAGAATTGGAGGCTGCGAGGGCGATCAGAGAGGAACAGAACAGGAAGGAAGCCACTCTTGCAGCTGAAAACCGCTTACGGTACGAGGAAAGGCAGGAACGTGATCGCGCCGAGGCGCGTGAACGACATGAGCAAATGATGATGCTTATCTTCGCCATGCAACACGGAAGCAGTCAGGGAAAATGAAGCAAACATCCTTCACACAGAAACAGAAACCGAAAACAAAAAATGAGGCAGTTCAATTCTAAACGTAATACATCTACATGTTGTCCTCATGTCCGTGGAAATGAGTAGTTCGGATCTCACTTATTCCTACCGTCCGTACTCGATAATTCGCCAACCTAAACAAATTATCTTAGCGCATCTTTCTCTTTCCAGGTCGTACGGCAAAGGGAGGAGAAGTCGGTGGTACACCTTCTCCACCGATCCCATTCCCCACTCGGCCGTTGTCGGATAAATGTGATAGCTCCGGACATGACTTTCGCAGCTCCTCTGACAGACGGCACCAGCCTGCTCAAGTCGCCCTCCTTGAGAGGGGTCATAATGCGACCCCGCATATCCTTCCCACAAGGGAAGGCACTGTCTGCTACGATGCCATATCTTGGGTCGGGGTTGAGAACAGGATCAGGGAGCTTCCGGCGAAAGTCCAGCGACGTGTCCCCGTCATTCCAACTGCCGGGACAGTTGTGCTTTGCCCAGACTATTAGTCCATCGGCACTGATGCACAACGTCCCGGTGACGAACACACTATGCAGCCATCCATTATAATGGGCATTTTGGATGTCTGGGTTCGGAGGTTGCTGCACCTAGTCGAGCAGACAATAATTCGCCGTAATGTTAGTATAACCAATCAATAGAACATTTGTTTTCAAAGTGTACCCGTACTCGATAGTTCTTTCCATCGAGGAAGCCCCAAGTAAACTGCATCAGATGGTGACGCCTGGCAACGAGGCGTAAAGGATTTCTGTCTCTGAAGCGACGGCCATACTATCTGTGCAGGACGGAAGCCTCGGAGAGCACGGGCCAAAGCTTCTTCCACGGTATTCAAAACGCGCGCCAAAGTCGAAGGGGGACGCCAAATTCTTTGCAGAGGGAAGTCCTCTGCATGGAACCGACATAAAATGCAAGTATAACGCCAAGCACTTGATGATGACATTGTAGTTTACGAGGGCGTCCTCCCTTAGGGTGGTGCACAGGGATCGCATAGAACGCAGAGAAACGATCCAATAGCTCGCAGAACGACTGACTAACAAATACGTAAAACACAGAACGCGTAAGATAGATAACAATCTTCTCAAAGTTACCCCATGCACTCCACCTCGACAAGCTGGTCGTAGTAATAAAGTTTTCATCGGTCCCGCGGTGCCACGTATCCATCCAAGAGGCTAATGAGGGATCCTTGAGGTAGTCCAAAGTCACGTAATGGCGCATCCGCACCATACGGAGCCACTCCTGCCTCAATATCTCCTCGTTCAGGCGTTTCCGCAGACGTCTCCTGAAGGATGCTTGCCGTCTCCGCTTCTGGGACGCGACACAAACCGCGAGAAGGACCCAAGTTGCATCCATATCTGCTTCGAAGCGAAAGGGGAGACTGCATGTGCTCCGCTCCGACGTGCGATGCCGACGTGTGTTGTCTGCAGAGGGTGGCTTCACGCGAAAAGTCGCGTCGAAGACACTGTCTTCGTTCTAGATTTTGTCCCGGCTGTGAATGTATTGCTACCTCCTCACTAGTAGAATTAAGTGATCCTACTTCAACAGGACATACTAAACCAGGACGCAGTTTATGTTTTTGCATGGTTTGGGATGGCGGTTTTCCGCTCGGCGTCTCATCGGCTTTTTTATACTGGCGAAACCGGCATTAACCGGTGCATTAAAAATCCGGATAAAAGGTTTTAATGGGGTTTTGGAAGGCACCCATTGGGTGCCTGCCAAAACCCCTATAAAAGATTTGGTGATTGAGGTTAGGGCGTATAAAGCCTGATAAAACGACTTGATAAAACAGGACATTTTTGGTAAACGAGAATTTGGTGCGACCAAACAACTATTTTTATCGGGTTTTATTCTTTTATGACCCCCTCATTGAGCAACTTTATTAAAATGTGACTTGGTTTCATTATGGTATCAAATACTACCTCTATCTGGAAAGGTTGAAGAAGGAGGATCTTTTAAGGGCGCATTTTGAAAATACGCGCGAAATTGGGGTGGGGAGGAGCTTCTCACTTCCATTTTCCCTCCCTCCCCCGCAGACTGCGTCGCTGCTGCTCTGAACCCACGTCCAGTACGTCTGGAGCCCCTTGCTGAAGCCCCTCGAGTCCCTCGCGTACCTCTAATTCTCTTGTGTATGACGGTGTTGTAGCTCGGCCACCCCAGCTTATTCTCCGCCCCCCCGTCTTCTTCTGTGTCGCCCCAGCTCACCAGACGCTACGATGTAAGCATTATCAAGAATGGGGATGACGTTGAACGAGCTATTAACTGTATTATGGTTGTTATTCAGTCTTCTGCTATCTCTAGAGGCTGCTCTGCCTCTGCTCCGGTCCAGTTTCGAAGGCCGCTGCCCCGTGGAGATCCCGTGTCGCACCAAAGCTCATTTCCTCGGTATCTTCCCGCGTGTGCGCCCTCACGACCCACACCAGCTTCTAATCCTCCTGTTTTTTGTCTGTGATGTAGCTCAGTCGTCCCAGCCTCGTTAGCTGGGGTGTCTAGCGTCGTTGCCGCTACGCTGTACGCACGCATGCACAAGCAAGTTGATGAGCATGTACAAGTTACTAACTGTGCTATGGCTGTTATTCTTTCTGTATAGATCTGTAGCAAAGTCGCAGCCGCTAATCCTGTATAGCTTATTCCGCCGCCGCCCCGCAGTCATCCAACTTTTCGCCGCCGTCAAGAAGGTTGGTAAATGCTTGCTGATGCCCCTCATGTCCCTCATGCGCCTCCAATATTTGAGGCTAATGCTGTACAAGTTACTAACTTTATTGGTGGATTGTTATTTTCTCTACTACGTTATACTACTGTAGTCTCTACATCCACTACTGGTAGCGTGTCTGGTATGATTTCGTCAGGGTCTATTTAGTTCCTCGTCTCCTGCAGAAGACGAACCTCCATCCAAGCGGTCCGAGCTTCGTCCAGCCGAGGAAAGCCCTCAAACTGCGGTCGGGCCCAGTGGGCCGTCACCCTTTCTAGTGCGCGCGGCCACCATCCAGATCGAGTCGCTGAGTAAGTTCGAGCTCGCTGACCCCCGGAGTGCAGTGCAGTCACCCGGGAAGATATCACTGCTCGATGGGTCCTTTCTGGAGAAGTTGACGCTTCCGACCCATCGATTTTGGCCATTTGGTCTCTGGCCCCGGTGAACAGAAGCGCATCCGTGGCTTCTTCGCCACTACCTGCACTACCAGCCCCCCATCTCCTGTATCTACAATCGCGCCGTGGTCCCAAGATTCGCTGCCGTCCACCGTGGCAGTATGAACCCCGAGTCCCACCAAGAGCTCTCCGTCGACTTCACAGGGTCACACCCCGGGACCTCCTGGGCAGGTGCCCACCTTCTACGAGGAAGCTTTCTGGTCGGACGGATACGACACTGATTTGGTCCGACCTATCGCGCATCTACGGCCCTCCGACGCATGGATCGTCGCGCATCCTAACGACTACGTCCAGCCCGAGACTAAAGGATCAGTTTCGGGTTGGACGCGACTAACCGGTGCAAGTATTTCCGGATCGACCGGTGACCACGGACACCGCGAAGCTTCAGAGCCCGAGGTGTGGGTCCCAGAATCATGACCCGAGAATGTGGAGTTGCTCAGCAAGCAGTGGAAACCCAACCACTGGAAGTTTCCAAGGGTCGATATCGGCATTCGGGATGGTGTCGGGTGTGGTTGCGATGCGAGGTGCACCGCTACTTCGTGCCTCAACGCGCGTGAGAGTCGGTATTGTACCACGCAGAACTGCGCCTTTGCTGGGAATTGCGGCAACGCGCTCAACGAGAGTGCATCCCTGTTGCTGGCCCGAAGCAAGCGATCGGGCATGAGAGGTGTGGTTTCTACTGCTCCGAACCCGGCGGGCGAGGTGATCGGGCAATACACCGGACGACTGGATTTGTTCGGGCCGCCTTGCAAGAACGGCCCACGAAACGATGGCTATCGAATGCACGTAAAGACGCGAACGAAGGGCAACTGACACGTGGGAATCGACGCCATCGAGCAAGGCGGTCTCGTGCGCTTTCTCAACCACGCGTGCAGCCCATGTGCGCGGTTTCACGAGGTGCAAGTTGGCAGCAGCCTAACTGTGATTGCTGTAACTATCCGAGAAGTGGCTGCCGGGGAGCAGGTTACGGTGAGCTACGGGTCCCATCTCTGGTTTGTGTGCAGGTGCAAATGGAAGGGGTGCCAACATCGACACATCCAGCACCTGCAATACGACGTCAGCGAGGTGGATGAGAACCCATGAATGGAAACCAAAGGACGAAGGCGTTGATGAGGTTCAACATAGCAGGAGGAAGTAGTTGTAAAATTTGCAGTTGTCTATAATGAATTCGTGTTGTTTGCACCGTACCGAATTCCCTCTGTCTGGACATACTCCTTGTCTAGACATACAAGTGCATTTTGGCCAATAGCAAGCCACACTTCGATTACCACGCCGAAATAGTGTGCACCCTCTGTCTGGACGTACAGCAGTGGGAACCAAGCAAGGCCAGTAGTTTTAGTCCGCCATTTAATGGCACCAGCGCAAAGGAAGCGTCCGAAAGGGCGGCCGCGGCTACCGGGTGGGGCAGGGCGCCCGACAGTTAAGCACCAGACCACTTCATTTTCAGCGGAGGAGAAGCTGGGCGTCTTAAACGACTTAGCTGCGCACGACGATATACGAGGCACGATCAAGCGCTTTTACCCTCAATTGGCGCCAGCCAAGTACAATAGTCGGAGGACTCTTATTCTTTCCTGGCGGGCTAAGCGAGCTCAAATAGAAGCACTACGCTGCCAACCAGGCGGCTCCGAGAAGTGTAGAGCTCGCGAAGCGGGGTTAGCACTATATTGCCTAGGGCTCAAGAAGAAGAGTTGGTTCGGTGGGTGAACGACCTTCGAGAGGAAGGTGTTCCTGTTACTGCTCTTATGCTATGCATTCAGGCTCACGCGGTTGCAGATGACGCGGGTATAACTCAGTTCAAAGCGTCCTGGAGCTGGCAGAAGCGCTTTAAGAAGCGGCATCGACTAGCGCTTCGCTGCAAGACGAGACAAGGTCAAATTCAGCCCCAGAACTCGCCAAAATCGCAGCAGAATTTGCTGAAGAGGTCAAGAAGAAAGCCGCCGAAATTGGTGCAACAAGAATATTCAATGCAGATTAACAGGTTTGAATATGCTGCTACTTGAAGTATTATTTTAGTATTTACTATTCTAACAGAACGGCATTTGGTTGTTTCTCGCAATATCTAGCTGCTTGTTTTGAATATCTTCCAAGGAAAACGCTTGCCCGAAAGGGAAGCAAAACCGTATGGGTCCGGTGTGGAGGCAAAACAAAGGACAGAGCCACAGTGATGCTGCTTGGTGATTCGAAGGGGTTCAAATACGACCCGTTCGTAGTTTTCAAGGTGAAGCCATCAACAGTTCAAGAGCGGCGCGACGAGAACGAGAGCATTCGCCATGGATTCAGCAACGGTATGTGGAGAAAAGTATTGTGCCAGCGCAGCGTGAATGTAACATGCAGTTATTCGCGAACGGAAAAGGTAATTTGATTAATGTGTTGCTGTGGGCATGCAGGAATGATACTAACAAAAATACTTTGACATCGTAGGTTGGTGGAACAGCTACCTCACCAAAGTGTTTTTAAAATTCCACTTTGCGGACCGACCGTCACCGCAGGAGCCAATTCTCTTGCTGCTCGACGATTTCAGTGGACATTGGTCTACTGAGGTTGTCGAGTATGCAAAATTAATTGGTGTAACGCTGCTCAAGGTGCCACCGAACGCTACATCGGTCTCGCAGCCTGCGGACGCCACTTGGAATGGGTCGCTGAAAGCCCGACTTCGCAACATGTGGATTGACAACCTACGAGCACAACTTCGCGCCCGCGCACCCGGTCAAGCTTTTAAGCTTGTGGCACCTGACCGAGCAAACCTGTGTAGATGGATACACGATGCGTGGACCGACATTTCGCCAGCCACCATCACTTCGGGCTTCGTGAAGTGCGGTTTAGTACCGAAAACAGCCGCAGCGCAACCAGTGCAGCACGTTCAAGTAGACGACGCTTCCGATGTCGTGTGCGAAGCTATTCGTGCAGGGTTAATCGACGACGAGGTAAGCGAGTTCAGTCTAGAAGACGATTTCGACGACGTGTATCTCGCCGTCTCCTCGATTAGTAGATGTGACTAAAAACGTCAGTGGAAGTGACTAAAAACTCGTCAGTTTAGCCGGGACACGGTATCGCACGACTTTTCCCCTCACATTGGTTGTATGTCCAGACAGAGGGAATTCGGTACTTAAACCACATGAATTTGGAAATTTGTTTAATGAAATCAAGACCTTTTTCCGGCACTTAGAATTTTTTTAATTTGCGTCATATCTGTTTTCCCGTCGCCAGTGCAGGTCTATCGCGTCCCGCGTTGTCTCCGCACCTGGAGACCTTACAAGCGCCGCCCCAGACGCCCGCCCAGTTGCAGACGCACCCGTAGCAGCAGAAGAAGCCCTCACAACCGCCGCCGTCTACTTCCGCAGCGCAGCCGAAGCCCACGCAGTCCGCAGAGCCCAAGAAGAGCCCCCGCCAACGAGAAGAAGCGCGCAGAACGCCTGAAGAAGCGCGCAGAGCCCAAGAAGAACCGGCAGACGACCAGAAAGAGCCCCTGAGCCCAAGAAGAGCCCGCGTCGACGCAAAGGAGCCCGCAGACCCCCGGAAGAAGCGCGCAGACCCCGGAAAGATCCCAGAAAGCTAAAAACGAGCTCGCAGAGCCGAAAAGACCCGCAGAGCCCAAGAAGAGCCCACAGAGCCCCACAAAAACCACGACACGCAGTCTCAAATCAACAATGAGTGGAGTAAGTATGGACGCAAACTGTTGATTCAAAGGAACTCACACTGACATTATATTTATTTGAATTTAGAGAGGAAGGAGAACTGGCTACCAGAACTACACCCCCAGGACTAGTTGCTCCTGTGCACTATCGTGGACGAATTTGTCCCCTCGGCCGTAACATGTGGGATCATGTGACGGCGAAGTTCAACGCCAATAGGTCGCGCGGCTCTCCAGAAAGAGACTTGGACAGTCTCCGGCGAAAGTTCAAGAGCCTGTACCAGAAGAAAAAGCCTACCGAGAGTGGAGAGGTGCCCCTTCGCCTGCGGCCGATTGTCATGGCAAATGCAATTCAGATGAGGATCGAGGCGGAGGGGGTTGCACACCTCCCATGACGGTCTCTATGAAGGCGAGGACGACGGGGAACTAAGCAAGGAGGTAGGAGCGGAGGCTGCTACGAAGTCAACAAGCCCGCAAGTGCAGGTGCTGGGCCCGGTCGACAAAGAAGAAGGCCAAGACGACGTGGGAGACAGTTAGGACGACGTCGACGCGGAAGAGCCGAACAATGAGGAGAACTCCAACCAGGGAGACGCCATCAGTCAGTACGCGCAGCGGTCCCTGCCTTCCACGCCCAACACTCAAGCCACAGGGACCGTATTCACCGACCGTGGGGCTATTGACGCAAACCTCGTTCACCTATACAACTTCTCGGAGGAGGAGTCGACCGAGGACAAGGAACCCACCCCAGGATCCACGGACGACCCCAGAACCTGCCGCTCCGCACGATCGGAGTAGAAGAGGAAACAAGCACGACGTCAGGTCCATCGTTGTCGCCAGCCACCGAAAACCAGCAGACTGCGGGTCTAACGACGATAGTCGTCCGGCGAGTGAACGGTAGACTGAGGGGGTCTAGACGAGAACCAGTGCCGACCGCGGCCTCGCCAGACGGACCCCTTCTGCAGCGAGAACCCCAGCGAGCGACAGAAGACGCACAGGAATCATCGGCGCATCGAAACAGGTCGGTCGCAAGTAACCGCCTCGGGGTCAAGACGTACGCATTCTACGGGATAATTTCGGGGCCATGACGCAAGGAATGCTAAATCCCAACGGGAGGCGGGCCCAACCAGAGTCGACACGGTCCGATGGGACCCCCACCACAATTACCTTCGCCAAAAACCGCCGTGTGGAGGCGAAACAAAGACTCGATGATATCCAGAAGGAGATTGAAGAAGCGGAGCGCAAACATGCAACCGCAGGAGGGGACGTAATGAGTATGCTTCTCATGCTGCAGAAGGAATCCGAACGCCGTGCAGAGGCCGACGAAAGACGCCGCCGTGACGAGCGCGACGAAAGACTCGCCGCTGAAAAGAGAGAAAGGTCTGAGAGAGAGCAGGTCCAGCTCGAGGAACAGCGAGCGATTCGCGAGGCCAAGGAAAAGCAGCGCAGAGCGGACGCGGAGAAAGAGGCCAAGCTAGAGCTGCAACGCGAGGAGAACAAACGACGTTACGAGGAGCGTCTTGCGCTGGATCGAGCTAGTTTGAAAAAGCAGTAGGAGGCCTGGACGATTCAGGAGGACTCTCGTGACAAGAAGGACTAAGACGCAGGAAGAGGACGACATTCGAGAGTCGGTGCATAAGTAGTTACTGAAATTGAAATTCATTCTGAGTTACTTGTTGTCCTCTTTCCCATACGTCCACACGGTCCTGATCTGACTAACCTCTAGCGTACGAACACGGTAATTAGCAAGTCGAAATAGATTGTCGAGCCGCAATTTGCGATTGTCAATGTTGTGATGTAGAGGAAGTAGGAGTCGACGATACACCTTGTCGACGGACCCCATACCCCATTCAGCGGCCTGACGGACGTAGGTGATCGCTCTCGACTTCCGCTTTGCCACCGCTCGAACAGAAGGTACCAAACGACCTAGATCACCCTCCTTTAGAGGAGTTAAAATGCGACCTACCATATCATCCCCGCAGGGAAAGGCTGAGTCAGCAATGACGCCGTACCTTGGGTCCGGGTTCAAGACGGGATCCAACAAAGCCTCTCGAAATTCGAAGCTCGTGTCTGAGTCGTTCCAACTGCCTGGGCAGTTATGCTTACACCAGACGATTAAGCCGTCTGCGCTAAAGCACAGGGTGCCAGTGACGAAGACGTCATGAAGCCAGCCGTTGTAATGAGCATTTTGGATATCGGCATTAGGTGGCTCCTGAACCAATAACAAAAAGTAAAGTTGAACAAGTAGACAGCGTTAAAATCAATAAAGTAAGGTTCCGGTGCGAGAAATGAATGATGTACCCGATAGTCGTTGCCGTCGATGAATCCCCACGTGAAGGGAAGCAGAGGATGACGTGCCGCTGTTAGAGTCGAGAGGGCCTTCTGCCGAGCCAGTGTTGGCCACACGATTCTGGCTGGTGAAAATCCCCGCAGCGCTGCATGAAGAGCTTGCTCGGATTCTTTGAGTACCCGACTCAGGGTCGAATGGGGCAGCCCGAAGTTCAGCCTGAGGGTCTTCTGCCCCATCGACCCCACGTAGAAAGCCAAGAGGATCCTAGCACTTGATGATGAAAGCGCAGCTTTCGAGGACGTCCCCGAGCGGACAGAAAGTGGGGATCACGTAGAAGGCATCAAACCTTTCCAGAAGGCGGTCGAATGACACGCTACAAACCAAAGACACTCGCTGTATGTTAGAACGTGTAAGTCCATGATAATAAACTACCTCATTGATTTGGAAAATGGTCGTACCGACAGAGGCTCGTGATCATTATGAAGTTCTCGTCGGACCCGTACATCCAGATGTACATCCACGGCGCGTCTTCCGGCTTGGGGATGCAGCAGAGGTCGCAAACGGATAACCGTACCCGATCGGTCAAGCTTCGGGTATAACCGTGGACGGTTACGGGCAACCGAAAGTTTAGGCTCCTGGAGGAACGGCCGGGTACGGATAACCGAGTCGGCTGGCCGGCCGGTTACGGATAGCCGAACCCACAGGATAACCCCACAAACGCTTTACTCCCACTTTCAATACGCCAAAAATCGGGATAACAACGTTTTTAATTACCGGAGGTGTTCGCTACGCATGTTGTTGTTGAACTGAGTGATTGATGGTGGTGAATAAATTTGTATTAATAAATGTTGTTATAATTTACAAATTTTCTTAGATTTCCGGCTAACCGATTTCACATGACCGGGTAACCACGGGCATCCAACTTCAAACTTCGGCCGGGTACGGGCAACCGGCGTGTAGCGTTTGCGACCTCTGGGATGCAGTCGGCAGTTAGATAGTGCCGAATGCGCACCAAACGCGCATGTTCCACGCGCTGGAGCTCTTCACCGAGGCGCCGGCGTAAATCGCGGAGGGTTCTGGAAGCTCTAGTGCGGGCTCCGGACATAGCGTACAGGGCCACAGCCAGTTTGGAGTCTATCATCGCCACAGGAGGCACTGCGAGTCCGGCAGGACGCCGTTGTTGCGAAAGAGGGGTAAATGGAGGGACTGAGGGGGAATGGAGTGACCGAGAAGATCTCCGAGAAGCCAGTGCGCGGGTCTTGGTTGAAGTTGCCAAGTTAGGGATGGGATCTCATCGCACACCTCTTCAAAATTGGAAATATAGACAACTTTTTAGAATTTTTGTCCATTGCAATTATGTCGCATAATTTCATCTATACATAAATCAAATGAATAAGGGACACATCACCGACCAGAGCCATTTTTTACGTACGTTTCGGTCATACCGTTTAGTATACAATTTTTTATACAACCCGAAACGGATAAAAGCCTGATATAACGAAGAGTCACCAGATTTTTATGTGGGTTTTGGCAGACACCCATTGGGTGCCTGCCATAACTATCATTACATTTTTGGTGACTCTTCGTTTTATAAAATTTTTATCGGGCTTTTATCAATTTCCGCTCGCATAAAAACGGGCCATTAAAAGTACTTCCATAACCGTGATAAACTCTTTGGTCTGATCGGTTGGGATTGTCTCAGTCACTTGGAGTTTGTATGAGAGCTCGAAAAGTGACTAATGCTATTTGGACAAAATTTGTAATATTTCTCTATATCTAAAGATTGCTAGAGGCGCGACGGTCCTCAGCGTGCAATTTCAACGCTGTCTAGTAAACAAAGATCCCGACCCCCCTCGACCTCTACTGCCCGTCCCTCTCGCCTCCGTGATCAGCCGCCATGAACCAGGACTCCAAGCGTCTGCTGACTCTGTATGCAGTATCCCGGACGCGGGCACGAGCCCAGATGACGCTCCGCGACCTTCGTCGCCGACTCTCGAAAGAGTTAATGAGAGTCGAGCACGCCAGGATCGTGCGTATAAGACACTATTTAGGTGTAGAGTGTATCCCGGTGCCCGAGGTGGCACAGTGGATGTACATCTGGCATTTTGGCTCGGACGAGAATTTCCTGAAGGTCACAAGCTTGTGTCGGTACGGCTTTGAAATTTGCACGTGTATTATCGTTCACCTGGTTCTCACTATCCGTGTTTGTTGTCTTCTGTTTCCCTATTCTCACAGTGTGAGTTTTAACAGGTTGCTGGGGCGGTTTTCCCTTTACTATCACATTCCTGGCTTCAAGTGGTAGGAGGTCGGCCCCCAAAGTTGCGATATCACCACCAGGTATTGGGCGTCTTGCTCGCCTTCTACGTGGCGTCGATGGGGCAGAAGGACCTCAGTCAGCAGTTTGGGCTGCCCCATTCGACCCTCAGCCGAGTATTGAAGGCCGGTGAAGAGGTGCTTCGAGAAGCTTTTCGAGGATATTCTCCTGCTCGCATAGTGTGGCCTTCACTCGCTCGTCAAAAGGTGCTGGCTCAGCTAACAGCTCTACGACAACCTCTCCTGCCATTCATATGGGGCTTCATAGATGGAAAGAACTTCCGAAAACGTATTTGTTTGGTGGTGCAAATATCTTTATTTTACTAACGCTCTATGTTGTACTTGTACGTGTCTGTCTTTTGTGTTAAGGTACAAGAGCCCTCAAATGTCGACGTTCAAAACGCCCACTGTAACGGGTGGCTGCACGACGTCTTTGTGACAGGGACGCTGTGTTTCGGAGCCGATGGGCTAATTGTGTGGTGCAAGCACAATTGCCCCGGCTCCTGGAACGACAGCGACACTAGCTTCGAGTTTCGAGAGGCGCTGCGTGACCCACGGTTAACCCAGATCCGCGTTATGGGGTCGTCGCCGACAGCGCCTTCCCTTGTGGCGACGACATGGTGGGGCGGATTTTGACACCGCTGAAGAAGGGCGATATCGGGAGACTTGTGCATTCTGTTCGTGCTGTTGCGAATAAGAAATCTCGCGCGATTACCTACGTGCGCCAAGCAGCGGAGTGGGGCATGGTCTCTATCGATAAGGTATACCATCGGCTCATGCATCCACTCCCTTATGATATAGAAAGGAGAAAGCTTCGACTCGATAACAGCTTCCGACTTGCCAACTATCGCGTGGGAACCGTAGAAATTAGCCAGATTCGGACGACGTGGAGATACTGCAGAGAGGATAACAAGTAGCATTGAATTTTCATTGATACGCAACGTTGCAGTTCTCTGTTTCATGGTCTTCTCCTACTTCTTCTGCAAATTGGCCAGCATGAGCATCATTTGCTCGTGGCGCTGTCTGGCTTCAGCCCCGTCAAGCGCCAACCGTTCTTCGTAGCGTCTCTTGTTTTCCGCTCGCTCGACCTCTCGTTGTGCTTCCTTTGAGGCTTCCATACGTCGCAGCTCCTCCCTCGCCTCTCTCGCCGCGGTGATTTCTTGCAGATATCTCTCAGCTGCGGATTTAGCCTCTTCTACACGAGCTTGTTCTCTCTCTGCCCTCTCCCTTTTCTCGACTTCGAGGCGTTCTTCACGCTCTGCTCGTCGACGCCTTTCTTCTTGCTCAGCGCGGCGGTCGCTTTCTTTTGGAAAAGCATTAACATCCCCATGATGTCGCTTCCTGCTCTCGATTGCTTCAGCTCGGCCTCTGCCACCTCTTTCTGGATCTCATCCAAGCGCTGCTTTGCTTTCACGAGACGGCTTTGGCGAAGGTCACGTTGGCCGGAAATCCATCACTCCGTACTCCTTCTGGGGTAGACCGCTTGCCATTCGTATTGAGTATCCCTTGCGTCATCGCGTCGAAATTGTCCCTGAAAACTCTGAGGTCTTGACCTCCCAGTCGGTTGCTCGAGACGCTCAAGTTGCGGTTCGTTTCAGTCTCCCGCGAGTCCTCTGTCAATCGCTCGGGGTTTCTCTGCAGTTCTGCCCCCCGGAGATGCTACGGTAGGCACTAATTCGCGCCTGCTTCCACGAGGTCGGCCCATTCGATTCACAGCGGGGGGTTCTGCTGCGTCGCGGTGGCGTTGGGGCCGTACTCTTGACGATTGCCGCGGGTCGTTGTCACGGGGTTGCGTCTCGTGGCTGGCTGCAGACCCGAACGCACGCGCGTTTGTCCGGCAGTGGATGTCGACACTCTCGTACGGGGAGTTGGATTCCGCTCCCTCGCCTGCGTCTGGTTGTAGTTCTTCTTCGTCTGCACCCACTGGATCTGCCTCTTTTTCTTTGCTTGAGTCGGCCTCTGACATGTTATACAGGGATGCCAATGCCGCGGCGATTGGCCCGTTGTCGGTCAGGATGGTGCCGTCGGTGGTGCGCGTGGAGGGCATATCCTGTGAGTCCTCTTCTCCACTCGGCTGCGTCTGGGGGTTCGTCTCGTTCTCTGCGACCTCGGTAGTAGTGTCCTCGTCTGCGGAGAGGGTGACTATACCCTCGGCTTCTTCTGTGCCGTCGTCGTCTGCCCTTTGTGTTGACAGAGTAGCCCTGGCCACCACTGGCTCGTCATCAAAAAGTTCGCCGTCGTCCTCGCCGCGATCCAAACCATCATGCGATGTATGAACGCCGCCCTCGGCCTCTATGCGCATCTGTGTGGCCTTGGCCATGATGATAGGTCGCAGGTGGGTGGGGACCTCCCCGCTTCCGGTCGGTTTCTTGGCCATGTATAGATTCTTGAACTTTCTGCGTAGCGAATCCAGGTCCCTCTCCAGTAAGCCCCTCGACCGGTTCAAGTTGTACTTCGTGGCGACCTGCTCCCACTGGTTTCTCCCTAGCGGTGTGTACTCATCCACGATGGTACACAGGAGGATCTGGTCTTGGGGGTGTAGTTCTGGTAGCCTTGACGACGTCCTCTCTACACATAAAGAAATGTACGGTCAATTTTCGGTTGTGAGATATGATAATGCACGCGCAAACTTACCCCGCTCATCGTAGGAGGTTTCAGTCCGCGTTGCGTACTCCTGGTGGGCGTCTGGGTGGGCTTCCTTGTCTGTGCGGGGTTCTTGGTCTGTTGCGTGGGCACCCGGGCTTCTTCTGCTTGGCGGGCGTGGGCGCGGTTTCTTTCTGCTGCGCGGGCGTCTGCACGGTCTTCTTCTGCGTCGACGCGATGTTCTTCTGTCGCGTGCGCTTCTGCGCGATCGTCTGTGGCTCTGGGGACGTGGTCTGCGGCTCGGCGGGCGTCGTCGGTTGCTCTGCGGTCTTCCTTGGCTCGGTGGGCGTCTTCTGCGTCTCTACGGGCGGCTTCTCGGCGGGCGCGGGCTTCTGCGGGTACGTCTGCTTCTCGGCAAGCGTCTAATGCAGGTAGCCGAGCGTATCCTGCGAGTCTGCGCTCCTTCTCGGACCGCGGGCGTCTTCTGGAGGTCGGCGAGCGTCTCCTGGGTCTGCGCTCTTTCTCGGGCCGGCGGGCGTCTTCTGGGGTCGCCGAGCGTCTCCTGCGGGTCGGCTGCGTCCTGCGGCGGTTGGGCTCCTGCAGCGGCGGGGGCAACGCAGCAAAGTGGGGTCCTCCCCACACAACGGCGAGAAGATTTTTGACGCGAATCAAAAAATCTCTAAGTGCCGAGCGAAAATATTGATTTCAGTGTTTAAAATTGCTAAATCAAATCCATATAAGTGCGTTGCAAACAACTTGTATTTACTATAGACAACTGCAAATTCAAAAACTACTTACGCACACTATGTTGCACCGGCGCAGCACCTCCATCCTTTGAGGCCAGGCATCACGCGTCCCTCACAGCTTCATGTAGGCGACCTTGGTCTCTTTTCGTAGTCACTGGCGTCGTACTGCAGATGCTGGATGTCGCGATGTTGGCATCCAGTCCACTTGCATCTGCAAACGAACCACAGGTTAGATCCGTAGCTCATCGTGACCTCCTCGCCGGCGGAGATGTCTCGAATCGATACGGCCACCACCGTCAACCGCATGCCCGCCTGCACCTCGTGGAACCAAGCCGACGGGTTACACGAGTGATTGAAGAACCTCGCCATCCCGCCATGCTCGCGCGCGTCGATGCCGAGGTGTCGTCTGCCGGCAGACCGCGTCTTGATATGCATGCGGTACCCGTCGTTTAGGGGCCCATTTTTACAGGGAGGGCTGAACAGGTCAATAAGACCGACGTACTGGCCCAACACCCCCCAGCCGCAATGAAAGCTGTCGCTACGACCCCGCGCCGACCCGACGTGTTGCTTCGTGCCAGAAGCAGAGAGTGGCTCTCATGTAGTCCGTTCCCGCAGAAGCCGACGAAAGGACAGTTTGACTCGCAACAAAAGGTGGCTACGTTGCACCGGTACTCGCATCCACACCTTGCGCCTTCGCGGACCCCACGCTGACAGACGGAAACTTCCAACCACGTGGGTTGAGTTGTTCGGGAATGAGCTCGACCTCGCTCGGCCATGGCTCCGGCACCCACTTCTCCGGCTCCGTAGTCACTGCCACAGACGGCGACTGCAATGTCGCGGCTTGAGTAGGTGTAGTGTCTTGAATATCACGAACTGCAACCAACTTCTTGCCGTCTATGCGTTTCTCCACCACTTTGGCAATAGTCGATTCGGCTTCGTTCGTATCTGTTGGGCTTGCCGGAGACGCGATGCGACCCTCGTTGGGATTCACATTCTCTTGGTCATCTATAGAGAGCGAGAGGGGCACTTGGGATGTGCCTGCACCCACCGACGAGAGGGCTTCAAATGCCCTACTTGGGCTAGCGCGTCGGAGTCGTAGCCCTCAGACCAATGGGCGTCTTCATACCATTCAGACACATAACCCGGCGGAGTCCGAGGGTGTCTACCCGACGTAGGAGACAATGGAGGAAATGACGGTCTCCTGGGAGCACAACCACGGCGCTACTGTCGAGGCCTCAGAATCATCTGATTCAGCGGGTGCCGTGGTCTCCTGAGACCAGGGAGGGGTGATTGTGGTCTGCGTCGTCCACGAAGCCGACCGGCCCGAGGTGTACGACGCTGGAGACGACTCGGTCGAGTTGCTCTTGCTGCGCGATAAGTGCCCTTCCGTATTCTTGTCCTGCCAGGTGTCTTCTAGGCTGTTGTCGTGAGGAGAGGGCACTTCGTTGTTCTTGTCTTGCGGCCAGGCACGTTCCAGGTTCATGTCGTGAGGCCAGGCACATTCGTGATTCTTGTAGTGCTGTGTGGCGTCTTCGCCCTCGGCGGGTGGCGTGGACGACTGGTCCTCGGCGGGTGGCGCGGGCGACGACCAAATGGCCATAATTGAAGTGTCGGAGGCATCCGCCTCATCAACGAAGGAACCATCCAGTAGAGAAATCACACCCGGCGTCGTGTCCTCCCTCCGCGATTGGCTCGGTGGCGCCAACTTGAAGACCGTGAGGGGTCGATGTCAATAGTAGCACAATCTACCAAAAGCGGGTGCCGGACTACCGGCCCCAATCTAAGTCTCGAACAGGGACCGGTTGAAGGTAGCGACGTCTTGGCCCGTTTAGTGCGAAGCCCACAACAAGAGCCAGGTTTGTCGCTGGCTACGCGCTTCTGTATGACAGACCCACCATAATAGCTGTACGTACACACCGTAGCATCAAATACAATACGTTAGCCTTGCATCCGAGTTGGTTTTGTCTTGTTTGTAGCTCCTTACCTTTTGGCAGGTCGCGTGGGAGCCGCTCTGGTCGTTGGCGGCGTTCTGCAGCGATGTGGGGAGCCACGCAGGACGATGGAGACCCATAACATCAAATACAATACGTTAGCCATACATCCGAGTTGGTTTTGTCTTGTTTGGGGCTCCTTACCTTTGGCAGGTCGAGTGGGAGCCACTCTGGTCGCTTGCGGGTCTAGGGGAGCCGCTCTGGTCGCTTGCGGGTGCTGCACAACATAATAAACAAAGATACGACGTTAGAGTTGCACGCCGAGCCCCACAGAGCAGACATACGCACCCGTAGAAGATGGCTTGACTGCTGGGGGAGCAAGCAGATCCGGAAGTAAGAAGCCCCCAAACGCGCGCGAAAAACTGAATTCGAAATGCGCCTACTAAAGATCCTTCTCTCTTCAACCTTTCTACATAGGGGTAACATTTGATAACATAGTAAAACCAAGTTAGTTTTTATCCAGTTGCTCAATAAGGGGCTGATAATCGGATAAAACCTGATAAAAAGACTTGTTTGGTCCCGGCAAATTCTCGTTTACCAAAAAGTCTATTTTTATCAAGACGTTTTATCAGGCTTTAATGCGCCCAACCTAATGACCAAAAACTTTTATGATAGTTATGGCAGGCACCCATTGGGTGCCTCCCATAATCTACCTAAAAAGTTTGATCCTTTTATTTAAATTACGGATCGCTTTAATGCGCACCAAACTGGTTGCTGGAACACGACCTTTGGGTATAGTGGAGTTCAGTCATGTCTTTAATCACGTTGCTGCTTAAGAGTCGCATTCGAATTGTTTGATCAGACCAAAAGTGGTCTCACCAAACAATTCCCCCAATAAACTTTTAATGCGCGACCTTTCAGGTAGGTTACGTAAGGCACCCATTATTGGGTGACTTCCAAAAACCCCACAAACGTTTTTATGTGGGTCATTAAACTTGATAAAACCGATCATTAAAGCCACATAAAAACCGTGATCAAACTAATTCTTTTCGTCTGACCAAAAAGTGGTCTCATCAAAAGAATTATAGAACGGGTTTTATCGCAGTTTAATGTCACCCCTAACTTGCAACTGATTTAAACTAACATCTTGAATTAATTATGTCACTAGACTGACCCCTATCAAGCGACGGATTTTCGAACTTCAAGACGTGGGATCTTCAAACAGTGTTTGGCGCGAAATCCAGATCCCCTCCCCTTCCCAGGCCTCATTTCGGAATCTGCGGCCTCTAGCTCAAGTGGTACGTGTGCTACTGTTATGTATTGCTCCTTCAACCTGGTTGCTTACCTGTTCTCTCCGCTTGCGTGTGCCTTGTGCAGGGACAGCAGCCCTTCCTCCCCGCGCTCCCTGCCGCCGTCGCATCCCCGGCTCGCCCCGCCGAGCCGCCGAAAGATCCCACGCGAGGGCCAAACGCCGCAGAACCGACCCGCACACGGCCCGAAGACCGCCGTCACGCCCACGCAGACATGTCGGCAATGTTGTCTCCCGTATTTCTCCGCCATTGTACGTATATTTGCTTTATTATGTGTCATTACTGTGCTTTTAACCTCCTATACGTTAACTTTGGCTAGGAAAACCAGTCCCATGCGTGCGAAGAGGTCGTTGTTTGAAGTCAGCTCGCCTCGCGCGGCCAAGGCACCATCACCGCAGAGAGTTAAGAGTCCCACGGCTTCCGTCGAGTCGCCTCTCCCGTGGCTTCGGTCTGGGAGGACCACCATGCACGTCGACTCGATTGCTGAATTCGTCTTGTCATCCCAGGAGCCCGCCGCTAGCGAGGCATCAAGCCAGCGGACCGTCACGGACGTGCCGTATCCGGCGTCGCTGCGGTCATCCCCGCCACTACCGATCCTGCTGCGTCGCAGTATGTGGCCAGTTCTCAGGCCACCACGATTGCGCCTTGGTCGCCTCGCGCCATGTCTTCTCCGGCGACGGTATCGTCGCCGCCCACGCCACCGTCCAGACCCCCGTCAAGACCTCCGACTCCAGGTGGAGCCGGAACTCCGTCACCCGCACTCTTGCCATACCACTTTGGCGCCTTCGCGTCTTTGGGGTGCCGGAGTGGTTGTCCACCTGTTTTGAGGAATCGGACGGGTACGACTCCGATGCGATCGTAGCGCTCGCGGGCGTACCCCGTCAAGCACGTGCCGAAACACCGCCGGTGAGGTCACCGGGCTTCGTCGTCATGCAACCACCAGCCCCTCCAGCCCGCCAAGACTGGAACCCCACCACTTGGCCTGACAATGTGGAGTTTGCCGCCGCCCACCAAAATCGCCGCAATTTGACTTTCGGCCGCGTACCGATCGGAGTTTGTAGCGGCACGGGCTGTGGCTGCACACAGAGATACAACGCGATACGCTGCTCCAACGCAAACGCAGGTCGCTTCTGCAACGACAGCAACTGCGCTTACGCTGGGTTCTGCGGCAACTCGTTCGGTGAGTCGCCGAGTCTGATGCTGTGCCGCAACGTGCGGACAAATGTGCGGGGATTATTGCGTCACAGGCAATTCCTGCCGGCGAGATCACCGGCGAATATTTTGGGCGACTGCAGTTGTTTGGGCCTCCGGGTCGGAGCGAGCCGTACAACGCAGGCTACCGCATGAGACTGGCAACGAGAAATATGTAGGCTTGATGCCCAATACTGCGGTGGCATGATGCGCATGATGAATCATTCTTGCAACCCCTCGGTCCATTTCCACGAAGTGCAGACCGGATATCAGCTGACAGTAGTGGCTGTCAGCGTGCGTGACATATTCCCGGGGAGGAGGTCACTGCCTGGTATGGCGATGATTTGTGGTTCGTGTGTCAGTGTGGTTGGTGGGGCTGCCAGCACCGCGACCTGCAGCACCTCCCGAACCGAGAGCTGTGGTGAACAGGATCAAGAAGGAGCGCTTGGACTGCGGCGCATGAGGGCGAGTTGTGTACAAAGTGTGCAAAACGTTGAAGTTGTAGCGTTAAATTTACATGCAGCCATCACTTTCTAACTGGCAATAATGGATTTGGTAAACTTTTCCGTTCTACATACAAAATTCAAGATATGTTTCAACTTTGCATTTCGACTTCGCAAATCATTCTCTCATTGTCAGTTTTGGCTCGCTGGAGAACAAGCACATTCTCGGCCTCCAAGCAGTTCCTTGGCCTCCAAGAGTCTCGTGTACGTGGTATTTGCAAGGATGTATATTACTGAGATACTAGCTGAGCATCACTTCATGTTGCCAAATGGGACGACGCCTAAAATTATGTGTGGCACATAATATTATTGGTGTCTAACGTCTTCTGTGTGTTGTTTATAGAGAGGAAGAAAAGCGGGATACGTCAACTACTCTGCGGACGAGCAGTTGCTCGTCGTGGAGCTCGCCCACAAGTACAAGCCAATTGGGCGCAACGAGTGGGAGGACCTCGCCGTTGCGTACAATCAGCGGCGCCGCAGGAATTGGCTCGAACGTGACTTCGATTCACTACGTCGTAAGTTTTACGAAGAGCAGGCAATAGGCGTGAATGGAGAGATGCCCTCCAAGTTGCGCGCCATTGCCCTCGCACAGGAGGTGCAGTACAAGATCGAGCAGAAGGGGGGTACGCACACGTCACACGACGGGGGGACAAGGGCGAGGACGACGATAACTTGCTGAAGGAAGTCGAGCAAACATTATCGGCTAAGGGCGTTGGTGGAATCGGAGGAGAAGGCGAAGCGAATGAAGAAGACCAGGAAGGCGAGAACGTCTCCAACCCCGACGAAGCAGAGAGGGAACAAGGAGAAGATACGCCACAAGACGACCTCAGTGAGCTGGGGCAGGGCACACCAGAGCCAGAGCACGCCCCAACCGATGTACCTGCGGGGACAATCATCACCAAGGACGGTAGTTTTGACGTGTCCTTAGCGGACGAGATCTACTCGGACCCAGAAGAGGACAAGCAAGCGCAGAGGATCAGGACGAGCCGAGGGAGATCGCACTCGCAGAGGGCGAGCCTCAGGGGCATCCGCGAGCAGGAAGGTGGTCACATTCGTCTGAGTCACCACCGAGCGCCGACGTGGACGAAGACAAAAGACCTGTTCCTGGAAGCCGCGCTGAGGAGACTCGCTCCGCCAGTCCCAGCGCAGCCAGTCAATCAGGAAGCAAGACGAATGGCAAAAGAAAGGTTGCAGGAAGGCCCAAGGCCGCCAAGAAAACCCCGCATGATGCGAGACCCACGTTCGCCTCCCCACAAGGACGACCTCTCTCTCGCGATGTGACGAAGGCCCAAGATGACGAGACGGAGCGCTTGGTAAACGAGAAGAAGGCCACGAGCAGCAACAGGCTCGGGAGGGGGCTCCGAGTCCTTCGAGATAACATTCAAGACATGTCGAGAAAACGACGGGCAAGTAAGATTCGACGGATTTAGGGGCGTCTGGCGTGACGTACGCCGCCAACAAGCGGGCTCGCGCCAAAAGCGGTTGGACGAGCTCAAGAAGAGTATTGACGACGCGGACGACAGGCAGTTTGCGGGTGAAGGAGACATCATGCAGCTCATGAGGCTCATGCGCGAGGACGCAGACAGAAGACTGGAGCAAGAGGACAGACGCCGCCGTGAAGACAGGGAGGCACGGCTGGCTGCCGAGAAGGCGGACAGGGACGAACGCGAGGCTGTGCGTCGTCAAGAGGTCGCCCTGGCGGGGGCGAGGCGCCTGCACGACCTCGAAGAGGCCAGGCTCGTCCACGAAGAGACAGCCCGGAAGGACGCAACGATTGCAGCCAAGAATCGACAGCGTCATGAAGAGAGATTGGAGAGAGACCGTAACGAGGCACGCGAAAGACACGAGCAGAGGATGCTGCTCCTGGCATCGATGCAGCGAGGACCAGCACCAAGGCCCAAGACCCGACCAAGTAGCATAAGCGCAAAAGAAGTATTACAAGGTCCAACAAGGAGTTAAGTCTGATTCATAAGAAAACAAATTGCATTACATGTTGTCTTCGTTACCATGGAAATGTGTAGTTCTTATCTGACTAATGCCGTTGGTTGTTGTAGCTGTTGTAGTCATACTTGCAGCCAGAGGCTGGCTGTCCAGGTGCATACCCTGCTTGGCCGATGTTGCTGTCTCGGCGATAGACTGGTTAGTGAGCTCAAGTACGTTGGTCGAGATTTTGCCTGTCCACGCGATCATGAGCAGCTTCGTCAGTGGTGTTGTCGTCTTCAACTGGGTGGTCTCGGAAAAGTGTGATCTTCTTCTACACATTCACTTTTGCAAAGAATAGTGCGAACCATTGTAGTGACATTAAAATTGATGAATTAAACTTGATCAAAGGGAGCGCAACTCGTATTAAAAGGTACGGGTGCCGATTCGGATTGGGCTATTGGGCTAATGACTCAGAACAAGTACAATTGCAATGGATTCACGGTCAATGACACTAGCCGTTTCGAGTTGGACTAATGGCTCATAATGAAGTACAATTCGAAAGGCTTAACGGTCACTCACTTCGGATCCAAATCCAAGTGGGGTAATGACTCAGAACGATGTACAATTCGAACTAGGGGCATCTTCAATTTGTTCGATTTAAGATAATGAATCATGGTGAAGAACAATTCGAATCGCAGTTCTTGTTGAATCGAATTTAAGGAAACAGTTCACCGTGTGATGAGCAGTTCTAGTTCCAACCATCTTCTATTTATTCGCTTTGGGCTAATGAATCATGCTGAGGATCTCTTCGAATCGATCACAGCTACTGACTACTCGGACTCAATTTGATACTAAAATGACACGTATAATATATGCAAGTTTAACTTCAATGTCGATCGGTCTTCGAAAATATTCCCGTACTCGCCTTCTCCAACACAACTCAATTCCACCATGGCGGGCAAAAGCCGCCAAGTCGCCAAGAATACGCCGCTGTCGGGCGAATCAAAGGAGAGAAGGTTCTGGGGAAATGGGCAACATACCCTCCGTTCGCACCCCGACGCCATTCGAGCGTCAGCGAGAATTTCTCGCTTCATGTGAAGACAACAGCAAAACTCCTACAATTTCAACATTCGACAGTGTGTAAATCAGATTCCATTTGTTGGGTTACGGCTGACTCGTTGCCATTCTTGGGCTTCAACCGCTTTTTCAAAGAGAACCCGAAGCCGGGCGGGTCTCAATCCGCATGATAATGCTGTGGGTATCCCGTCACCAGCACAAGCAGTGGATATTCGCTTGAATCCACTTATCGACGCAGACCCCCTGGACCGCTTGACGCGTTGCTGGCGCTACGTGGCTTTACTGAGTACTCTTGCTAAGTGGCTAATGTTGGTTCTGCAACTAGACGTTTCGCGACAACTATGCAGACGCCCACGATGGGCATTCCCTGCTTTTCACTGCCAATACCTGGGATGGCGACTCGGAAGGTGGGTGGAGTCCACCAGAACAACTTCCGGAAAAGGCAGCAAACAAACGCCGCATTCGTGCAGAGTGAAACGTGGTCACGCGCACCACACCACTCCCAGAATCCAGCACAAATTCTGCAGTGTTGCCGGGGTTCCTTCACAAAACTCATCGAGCACCTTTAGTGCTCGTTCCCCATCCGTTGATCCAGGATCAAACCGCTTCTTCGCGTCTTGGATCATATTATGCACGTATCGTAATACAGTTTGCTTGCCTAAACACAGCAGCAACACTTGTATGAGACAACATCAAACTTCCACATAACCAACACCTTACCCGTCTTAGTGCGGAGGTACGCTATAATTCCTTTAGGTTTCGCACCAGCTCTGATCATTACCGCCACCTCTTCTCGGAAGTTCTCGTCCTGGATACGTCGGTTGGATGCGTAGTTGTACCACGCATGGGGGCTCAACGCGTGGTTGTGAGTCCTCTTCGCCTTTACGACAAGATGAAAGCCAGCACCGCCACCGCGTCGCATCTTGACACGGACATTCACTCGAACACAGCACCCGGTTGCTCGAATCGTCGTGTGGGACCTTTTCCCGTGCCCTTCCCTTCAAAAGGCATGCCGTGGGTGCAAAGGTACGTCTTACTGTAGTTCCACTATTCCGGCAGCAACGTCCCTTCAGTCGCTGAGCGTGACTTCCTGCGAGCACCAGCCTTCTTCGTCGTTGACTTCCGAGCTGAACGGATTTGAGCGGTTTCAGTACTTTTCGGTCGAGTTTCGGTGTCACTCAGCTTGGTGCAGCTTCGTGTCTGGGCTCCAGTCACTCGGTCGCGGGGTCGTGTTTGCGCGGGCAAATCGTCAGCGTAGTCGTTGTCGACTGTGTCGCCGTGGGGTGCCTCTTCATCTTCTTCATCGAGTTGTTGAAGGACTTCGGCCAACGCAGCATCAACACCAACTGGCACCTTCGTCGACAGCTTTTGTTCTGGATTTCGGTAACTTTTCGGTAGCTCCAACGGTTCGTTTTGAGAGGCTGGAGGAACGGCCAACTCTCTCAGAACTTCAACAATTTCCTCGCTATCCGTGGAGCTTGATCGAGGCCTTGCATCTCCCACACGCTTGTGCTCAGTCATCGGCTCAGCAGGTGCCACGTGTCCAGCAGGTATTCTATCAATATATCGGGTGCTTAAGAACTGCTCCGCGCAGCCTTCACTTCGTATCTGGACGTGTTTAGCTCCGGCTTGCTGTTGCAGCGACAGCGTCGGGATCGCGCGCTCACGGGCCATTCGCTGTGTGCTGTTCCCGGGATAGGGAAGAAGCTCTTCATCAGGGGCTGAGGCATTATTCGTATAAGCACTGTCAGATATACTTATAGAGCAGTGGAGGAGGAGCAGACAAACAAGGCGTACTATTAGCCGCAGGAGCTGGGGGCTGTCGGGGGGTTGACTGAGAGCCAGGGGAGAGGGCAGCCACTCAACAGTAGTGTCTAAATTGCGTTCCACGTAAAATACCCCGAGGTAAGATATTTCTTGCCGCAGCTGTATGATAGCATATGGCGATCTACTAACCGTATCTCTTTGGACTCACCGAAAAATACCAAAAATACCGAAAATAATCATCTATTTTTGGTAATTTTTCAGTTGTTGCAGCAAGTTCCGGTAAGGCTAGGGTGTGTGTGAAAAACTGAAAATTTGTTCGGTGTATGTTGACAGCTTAGCCGAGTGGTTAACCCCCAGTACTCGCGCCGGTTTTCACGTCAAGTCCCGGTTGTAACATGTAGTCAAAAACATGTTAAGGAAAGCCTACACTTGAGGTTTGTATTAGCCCGCATAGGTGCGATTTTTTTCTCTGAAACCAAAATCTGGATGTTGGTGCAAGGACACTGGTGTATCACGTCTCTGTCCTTTGACGTTGTATATGACGCCGTCGTTTTGGCGACCACAACGCACATGTCGTATATACTACCTGCACTGATGAACTTTCAATCGAGGACGTCTTTTCCATGATGGGCCGATGAGCAAAAGGCAGGCAACAATGCTTAGTTTTATGGATTGTGCACAAAAATTTATTGAAGTTAGAGCCACAACACTACAATGCCGCTCACGCATCAAGCGAAACACTTGATTACACGTCCTGCGTGGGTTCGACAGCCTCTGCCTCGGCATCTTCTTCTTGCTCTGCACCGTCCTCCTCCTCTGCACCACGTCTCCTCTTCCCGAGCCCCCGCATGTGGATGAGGCGCCCTCGAGAGGGCGCGGTCGGTTCTGGCCGTTGTTCCACTTGACGTGCCATATCTGATGGCACGTCAAAGTGTTGCCCGGGTAGTGGCTGGGTCTCACACGATCGCAAAGGTAAACCCTGCAGGTAATAACAACAAGTTAGCAACTACACATGTTGTATAATACAACATACCAACTTACCTCTTGTTGCCGTCGCTGCAGGCGTCGCAAAAGAAGCGTGTCCCGCAACGCTCGCCCTTCTCCTGCTTTCGAATGGAGCAGACTTTACACTGATGCTGGGGACGCTTGCGGACGGCCCCGACGTACTGCCAATCTGGGAACTCCGTCAGCTTGTGCTCAGTGGACACAGCACGCACCCGTTCGCCTTGGGTCGGCGGCCCTGGTGACATCATCTAGCACCAAAGTAGAAGGATAATTAGCTGATAGCAATAAATCAAACGAAATACAATAACTCACCGGGTCGGTGAAGTCCGCAGGCGTAAGCTCTAGCATCTGGGCTTGCAGGATGCGCAGGAACTTGGCGTGGTCCGCTGGAGACTCTCCACGCTGCTTTTGGGCCTCTCGATATACAATATAAGCGTTCACTATTGCCATATCGACAAGGCCCCCAAAAATGGTTTTGTAATACTTCCTAAACACCACAGCCATCTGCAGCGAATAGCGCTGCAGGCGGAGCTGGTCGTGGATGTCTACGCCCCCATCCAGCGCTGGTAGTTGCGCATCATGGCTGGACAGGGGACCACAACCTTGCTCCCTCCTCACAGCCGTCGCACTGAGCATTACAAACCACAAGTAGTTAGAAATAATAAAAACAACAGATCACAAGAGACTACGTACCGCACGTCTGCAGGACTCTGCTGCCGCCTGTATACACAGAAGGTGTACAGGCTTGTGGTCCCACCACAGCAAGACAGTAAGAGGGGGCAGCACTTGGCCACCGCCATTCTGGTGGTGCCGCGCGGGATGTGCGGCGGGCGATTCTCGTACTCGGCCTTAATCGCGGGAGGGAACCCCTGCTTGTTGGTTTGGATCGTGGCGACCGTGTATACGTTCCGGCTCAGCAACTGCAGTGCGAGCTGCACGGACGTATAGAACCGGTCGGTCACAACCACATGGAACACCCCGGCCTGGGGCGACGGCAACACTTCGTGTAGGTTCCGCACGACCGCAGCTGGCCCCGAGTTCGGGTCCGCAGAAAACTTGGTAGGCGACTCTCCATTCAGCTCACTGGTGTGCTGGTCGGTCCCGCAATAGACCTCCATAGTACATAACAAGTGAGTATGGTGCATATACAACATGCTCAAGTTAGCCACATAAAACCACCGCGGACTCCATGATGAAGCCGCGGTGAAGAAAAAGCATACAATATAAAGTACACCCATACACGTACCGAAGACAATACGCAGTGTCTGCACAACAAGTCATGAACAACTTGGTCCCCCACTTGTGGGGCTTGTCCTTCAGAAACTGGCGCCTCACGTTGAAGCGGCTTCGTGACGGAATGACTGCTTCGTCGACCGCGAGAACCGGAGGCACGTTGTATCCGGCTAAAAACGTCCGCTGCATGGTCTCCACGACTGGCCTTACCTTCCAAGCACGATCAGTATCCGCCTTGGCATCCGAGTTGTCCGAGAAATGCAGGTTCTGCATGGTCCTGCCAAACCGAGCTTTCGGCATGTAGCGGCCGAACGTAATACATGAACTACAGTCCGCAAGACCAAATTCTGCTCTGCACCTTCGTAGATGAATTCGTTCGCAATATGTAGTAGAACGTGACGGTCAAGTACATTGCTAATCGGTCGCGTGGCTCTCCAGAGCGCGATCTAGATTCGCTTCGACGCAAGTTTAAAAGCTTGTACATGGCTAAAAGCCTACTGGAAGCGGAGAGGTCCCGCTTCGGCTCCGCCCAGTTCTTCTGGTCAAAGAGGTGCAGCTGCACATCGAAGCCGAGGGCGGAGTCCACACGTCGCACGATGGGCTGGAAGGTGGAGAAGACGACCAAGTGGTTGGTTTCGGAATTGAAGTCGCGAAGCGACGCAAAGTCGAAAGCGTCTTTTCCCGATCACAAGGAAGCAGTTAGGAAACGTCTACATGTACTAGTGCGAGCGAGGAAAAAAGCTCACTTCTCAATTTCCTCTTCGCAGCTCAATATGTGTGAGTTATCCGGCGGTGCTGTACGTCACATGTCTATTTCTTCGATCCTCAACTTCGTATATTACCAGAATGGGCGTCGTCTTCCACCCGCGACCGTTCTTGTGGGCGACTCCTTGTACACAGAGCCAGCAACAACTACCAGTCCAGGGACGCCGCCGATATCGCCAAGATCAATTCAAGTCCAGACGGCTGACGAGCGTTTGCTGGATTCGGACGATGACAGTGATACACCCCCAATCGTATATCAACAACGGTCTGTTCGGGCAAAACGTGCTCGCAGCGCGGGTCAGTTACTGGAGCACGAACCCTTGCGTCGACGTGCACGTATCGATTCAAGAAACCATTCATCAATTGCGGAATTGGATGCGATGATGGGTCTTAACACTACCCAGCCTGATGTGCATCCTACTTCGCATGGAAATGAAAGCGCCACCCAGCATTTTCGGCCGTCTTCAGTCGCCGTTGGAATTCACGATCGCTTGGTCTCCAGTAAGTATTCTATTTTTTCTCCTTCTGTGTATGTGGAATTTTGCAGTGTGAGTGCCAAAGCCTCGATGTTTTGCCACACCCTACTGTCCTGTGCCGGTTTTCTCGTGGGATTTTGGTCAGCGCGGTCTCTCAGTCCGGCATTTTCGTCTACTGGGTACAAAAGAGCTACGTCAGTTCCGACGGCGGCATGACATGACGGACTTTTCGAAGAAGAATGCTCTTCCAGTGGTAGGCGATCTGACCCGGTTAGAAGATCTGGTTGATGCTCTTCGTTGCCTCAGCACCATTGCGGAACTGGCCTGCAGTCCCGACGTGACTCGCCTTGTGGAGAAGGCACGCAATTTTATTGGGACGCTGTATCGCAATCGGAGCAGCTTCGACAAACTCGCCTTGGAGGAGCTGACGTATTGGATCGACGAGCTATTTGAGCCTTTCCGTTCCTTGGTTGCTCGTGGCGATCTCACTGCTGCCAACAATGTGAGTCAACAGTTCTCAAACAACCACGACTCTTACCAGCAAATACTGCAGAACATTGCGGATCGACGGCTCGAAGAAATTACCCAAAATATTTCTGGTTATGAAAGGCACCCGGGTGTTGATGGAAGCGGACATACCGGGAAGCGTACAGTTGTATCGACACAGCACACGAAATCTGATCGGGGTGGCGTTAGGCACAGTGTCCCAGTGTCGGTGCTCTCCGCCTTGCCTGTCGAAAACGGAAAATCCTTGTGCATGACGTATTTGGTGAACCAGTCTTGTCGAAGCACCACTTATTCATGCGTCTTCGATCAACGCGGCCACTTCAAGCCGTCAAAGCTACCCACTATCGTGCGAAGTTACATTGTGAAGCACTACGGAGGTCTGAAACCCGAAATTCAAGGGCCTTTGAAGTGGCCAAAGCGTCGAGTTGAGTGGTCTCGAACCTTGGCAAACAGAACGCACCACTCCACGCGACACTGTGGTTGTTTCCAGTTTACCCCAAGAGATGCTGCACTCTTCATCGCCGACATTATTTCTTTTTAAGCAACAAGCTCGCTTTGACTACAACCAGAAAGTCAGAATGCGTCTTCTCGAATTGCACAGCTCCCGCGGAATTACCAAGCTGAATGCAGCTCTGAAATGTCAAGGTGTCGACCTCCCTTCGCCGTACCCCAAGGTGGCATTTGACGATCGACATCTCGTTGACAGAGAAAAGCAGCGTGCATACAGCGATTTTATTCGGCGCTCTCGTTGTTCACTACCACAGTTTATGCGTTTGGTCCGAAATGAAACGGAGGAGGACTCAAGGCCCAACAAGGCCCTATAAATTCCATCACACCGAAAGGAGTGGGCGACTTACCCGTACCGCGAGCAATGGGAAAAAAATTGTACGACACGGTGTGCAGCCGCGTTGGAAAAAGCCGTTTTCGACACAACTGCACCCGCCCGACAACCATGGTTCCGCTACTCGAGCATTAAATGTTCTCGTCAAAAATATTCGTAAAGGGCAAGATGCAGGTCAGTATTTGGTCCTGGTCCTGGATTTGCTACCAGCTCTGGACGGAGTAACATGCATCCCTTTTGGAGCCGTTCGTTGGACATGGAGATCGATGCTCGCATGATACACGACCTGTCGTTTCCCCATGGTGACATGAATGACGACACAGTCCCAGGCGATGCTGTCGATATTGCGTATGAAGGTGCAGCAGTTGTCGCTCAAAGGCTGGTGACACTCCGCAATAAAGGACAAGATGATGACCGGCGACGTCAATGCTGCCTTCAGGAACATCCCAATTCACGCTGATCACGTGGGGAGATTCGCAGGTACGACCCCGAACTTGGGATCCTGATAATCGACTTATGTTGTCCGTTCGGCTACCCTTATCAAAAGGTTTATAATGCGTGGATTCCCCGGGATACTACTGGACCGCAGGAGCAGGAATTAAACATTTGTACGACACATCGTCGCCAGCTTGGGCGGACAACCATTTACGGCCTCTGATAATTTTACGAGCGCAGTATGGTGCGATGATCACATTTGCTCAGAAGCCGATATTGGCTCGAGACTTCCGGAAGCCAATTTGGCGCAGAGATCGGCTATGGTCGACATGTTGCGACCTCTTGCCTGCAACGATGACAAGTTTTCGCTCTGGTTCACATCAGGCAAAGCTTTAGGGTTGGAATGGTCTCTTGACGACCAAACACTCTCGATGCCTCTGGACAAAATCAAAAAGGCACGTGAACGCGTGAATCAGCTTCTGACTGCGACGTACACCACTCGTCTGCACCTCGACAGACTACTGGGAAGATTACGCCATGTCGTAACGTGTGTCAGACTAGCAGCTGCATTCTTCCAGCGAATGGCTTCCTTACGTCGGCTATCACACCGCTACTTCCGTATTGAAGTCTCAGAGGATGTACGAGCAGACTTACGATGGTTCATCATCATTCTACAAATCGCACCGTTAAATGGAGTACGATTCGATCGATTTATCGATCGTGTCGAGCCTAACTTCTTTATTCTTATGGATGCAATCGATTTCGGACTTTGCGCCGCGTATCCAGCGCGCAATGAGTTCCTGTAAGTTAAATTCGATGAAGAGGAGCGAAAGCAGATCGAAACCACCACGGGAAGCTTTGATATTAATGTGCGAGAATTACTCAGCGCGGTGTTTGCGGCGACAGTATGGGGCAAGTTTTGGGGCACTACAGGCTCTCAACCTTGCCATGTACGATTCAGCATCGATAACCAATCTGATGTCTGCTGGAGCAATAAACGAAGTAGTCGGAACGTATTTGCCCAGCTGCTGCTTCGCGTACTGGGGTCCAGCAAAAGTTTACACGTCCGCGCGCCATGTTCCAGGTGTGGACAACACTTTTGCTGACGCTGGTAGTAGGGTGTGGCAGTCGTAGGCACATCGTGAAACTTTTGCTAATTTATCTCGCTGCTGGACACAGGTATATCTACCAGACGAGTTGAGGAAGCCTTGGAAAATTTGGGAGCACTTTTACGAGCTCGTGCACTAGCAGTCTTCATTGAGCAACTATAAGAGGTCCTGGTACCAATGGGAGGAATGGTACAAATTTATGCACTACTCCGCGTGGCTCGATCGCGATGCAATTGACAAGAACGCCTGTCAATTAGGGTCCTTTGCTGTCTTTCTGTGGAGATATGGGATGAATCGCCAACGACAAGGCAACCAGTACTCTACAATTTGCGGGAAATTGTGTGCTATCCGTTGGTATCACCGCAACCATCTCGGTTACGATCCTGGAGTCAACGCAAGCCACGCGATTCTATTGCGCGGGATCCGCCGCTATACTGATCCTGTCCACAAGAAGCAACCTGTTACGGTGTCGCTGCTTCAAACAGTCCAATCCATGCTGAATCTTACTCAACGTCGCCACCAACTACTATGGGGTGGTTTGCTTCTTGCGTACTTTTTCCTGTTTCGTCGCTCGGAATATTTATTCATCGGTAACAAGCACCATGATTACGTGCTTCGACTCAACGATATCACCTTTATGGATGCTCACGGTAGTGCCACGTCACCACGGCAAGCAACAATGGTCAGTGTGGAGCTTCTCGGTGCCAAAAACAACCAATACGGAAGGGAAGAGCTCCGATTCCTACATCAATCTGGGGACCCGATCATATGCCCTGTTGTTGCAGCACGCTGGATCTACAAGGCAGCACAAAGCTACGGAACAGCACCAGGAAACCCCGCGTTGTCCACATCGCAACACGCAGGAATCACGTCTAAGATGATGTCCGTGCTGATAAAGCAAGCAGCATTTAGGTGTGGCCTCGATCCTGTCAAGTATTCCATACATTCGGTCCGAATAGGTGTGGCGACTAAGCTTTTGAATGCGGGGGCCGACAGACTCGTTATCAAGGTGCTCGGTCGATGGCTCTCAAATGCATTTGAGGAGTACCCAGTTCTGACAGCGGAATGAGCGCGTGGCATACAAGAATGATGTGCTAGTCGCAATTGACAACCCCACGACAAGGTAAAACGGGCTGGGCAGCAAAACACCGGCTCGAGCTTCGGCACAGTCGCGAGTATGAAAATGACTGACTCGAGCTTTGGCACAGTCGAGATAATGAACGGTACCGACTCGAGCCTTGGCACAGTCGCTAGCAACAAGAACGTCGACTCGAGCTTTGACACAGTCGCGAGACTCGAGCTTTCGCACAGTCTGAATCCGACAAGATGCATCACGGGTTTGGGTGCTGATTGGCATTTGATTTTGGGGGCGACGCCACTCCGCACCCTTAATCATCCTAATGCACATTGCCCCATAGCTGTATTGTTGATTGTTGGAAATGGGTGGTTTCGGAATTGAAGTCGCGAAGCGACACAAAGTCGAAAGCATCTTTTCCCGATCACAAGGAAGCGGGTAGGAAACGTCTACATGTACTAGTGCGAGCGAGGAAAAGAGCTCACTTCTCAATTTCCTCTTCGCAGCTCAACCCGCCACTCCGCACCCTTAATCATCCTAATGCACATTTCCCCATAGCTGTATTGTTGATTGTTGGAAAAACTGGTTGACGGTGAGACTCAGGTTGCGAGGTCCTCTCTGGGCGTCGTCCGAGCGGGGGAGCCGCTGCAAGTGGCGACAGGGAAGACGGGACAGCTAGTAGCGACGAGGGAGACGACGCAGATCAGGAGGAGCCAGCAGACTCACAGCCGGCGCTCCGTTCGCGGATGACGGACGACATCAGCCAATACGCGCAACATTCGGGTCCATCCACTCCAACGACCCAAGCTGCTGGCACCATTTTGACCGAGCACGGGGAGATCTCCGCGGAGTTAAACCCGCTGTACGACTTATCGGACGGCGACACGTCAGGTGGCGAAGACACTACCACCACAGGAACCACCGTTGACCAACACCACCAACCGATCTCGGTTAACACCAAACAGGAGACCACGATCTCGTCCACGACTGGATCAACTCGCCGAGCCCCACGCCGAGATACCCCTCAACGTCCAACGCAAATTTGCCTGCTACTGCTGCAACCACGACGCGATCGAACGGACGCCCAAGAGGCTCGCGTCGTGAACCGCTTCCGACAAGCGCCACACCAGACAGTCCAGTTCTGCAACGCGACCCGCGTCGGGCTGCCACCGACGCTCGCGTAAACGACGCCCACCAGACGCTGAATGTAGCCAGCAACCGCTTGGGGGCAAGACTTCAGAGTGTTCCGTGACAATTTTGATGCAATGACCCAAGGCATCCTGAACGGAAACGTCAAACGGAATACACCAGAAACTCGATCCGACGGAACCCGCGTCGGAGATTAGAGCGCGACGAGCGCCAAGAGGCTGAAAAACGCGAGCGAATGGAAAGAGAGCAAGTCCGCCTAGAAGAAGCAAGAGCAATAACCGAACGCCACGAATTCGTGGTCGCTGCTGCACGTGAGGCTGTTGAAGAGCATCGTCGCCTCGACACCGCACGAGAGGCGCAGATCGAAATCGATCACGAAGAAAACAAAAGGAGGTTCGAGGGACGACTAGCTCTTGACCGCGCCGATGGCCGACAGCGGCATGAGCAAATGATGCTCGTGCTCGCCAGCCTCCATAAAAAGTAACACGAGGGCGGTGAAATCGATAGACGAGCTAAGATTCATTTGAATAAGGAACACACTTTTATTTGTTATCTTCGGCGCCGGAAGTCCACGTGGTGCGTATTTGACTCACCTCCACAGTTCGGACTCTGTAGTTACTAAGCCGAAAACTATTGTCTAACCGGATTTTGCGCTTCTCGATATCAAACGGGAATGGGTGTAGCAGGCGTCGATGCACTTTGTTAACCGAGCCCCACTCCGCCGCCTGACGGATACTGGTAACTGCCCTAGACTTCCGAGAGGCCGCCGCTCGAACCGAAAGCACAAGACGATTTAGATCGCCGTCTTTCAGTGGAGTCAATATTCTCCTGACCATGTCATCGCTACCCGGAAAAGCGCTATCGGCGACGACACCATACCGCTTGTCCTGGTTTAGAATAGGATCCACCAGAGACTCCCGAAACGCGTAGCTGGTGTCACTGTCGTTCCAGGATCCTGGGCAACTGTGTTTGCACCACACAATAAGCCCATCTGCACTGAAGCAGAGGGTCCCGGTCACGAAAACGGCATGCAGCCAGCCATTATAATGCGCGTTTTGAACGTCGGCATTCGAAGGCTCCTGAATCTACAATTACAACACACACATATTAATTCAAATGAACAAGTTAGCCACGTTTTGATTGTTAGCTTTACCTTGTAATTCTTGCCGTCGATGAATCCCCAAGAGAATGGGAGCAGCGGCTCGCGAGTCGCTGTGAGTCGTCCAAGTGCCTTTGGCGGGCGAGAGTCGACCAAACTATCCTCGCTGGGGAGAAGTCACGAAAGACAGCTTGCAAGGCCTTTTCAGCAGCCTTTTGGACTCTACTAAGGGTCGAATGGGGCAGACCAAATTCGTGGCTCAGGTCTTTCTGCCCCATCGACCCACCGTAGAATGCTAGAAGAAGCCCGAGCACTTGATGATGGCATCGAAGTTTAGTCGGGCGCCCTCCTGCCCGGCTGAAGCCTGGAATATAATAAAACCTTGCAAATCGGTCCAATAGCCGCTTGGAAGACGCTCTGGGAGACATAGACAACAAAACAAGATTAGAACGTGTGTAAATCTACTAATAATACCGCTACAACGTTTATCCGGTTCGTGTGTTTACCGACAAAGGCTAGTTACGTGCATGATGTTCTCGTCACTGCCAAACACCCACACGTACATCCACGCGAGCCAAGTCTGGCTTCGGGACGCAGACCACTGTGAGGTAGTGGCGGATGCGAACGATTCGCGCGTGTTCAACACGCTTCAGCTCCTCCCCCAGATGTCGGCGAAGGTCCCTCAGGGTGAGGGACGCGCGTAACTGCATGCGCGACTCCATATACAGCACGAGGGCGCTCTTGGGGTCTGCCATCTCTCTTGTTTTCTGGACGATCAAAGGAGGGGGCAGGGGTGGGGTGGGGATCTTGGAGAACGTCGAGTAGACAGGAGCCAGTTGAAGTTGCGACCTGAGGAACGTCGAGCCACTCGCAATCTTGACATATAGACACTTTTTTCCACTTTTCGTACTATTTAAATATGCCACCTTTCATGGTGTACATAAATTTCAAGTGACATGGGCGGATCCAACCGACCAGACCAAAGGTTTTATAGGGGTTTTAGACGTACCGTATTCCCCTGTCAAAAGGGTCACCCGATATGCAATCGGTGTACCAATACATAAATATCGTATTTAGTCGAATATACCCCAATTATAGGCGTTAGAGCGAATCTTTAAAACTAAGTTCACGTACAATGTCAAGAAGTCGTCCTTTTGCCTTATATCGGCAAGTTTCAAGGCAGCAGCTCAAAATGGTCACGACTTACATCCATTAACATGGCACCCATTTTTGGGAAACCGGTACAACACCGGTACAGTACTCGTCGTTTGATTGGCTAAAACAGGCTGACCCTTTTGGCTATTGACAGGGGATTACGGTACTGTTTATAAGGCGTTTTTATGCTAGCCGAATCGGATAAAGCCCGATAAAAGTTGATAAAACGAAGAGTCACCAAATATCTAATATATATTTACAGGTCACCTTTTACTGGGATAGCTTTAGCCTGAAAGGATAAGTGCTGGGACAGCCCAAATCACATTAATTCGCGCCAGTAATTGAAGCCGGTAACTGAGGCAAATGAAGCCGGCAAATGAAGCCGGTAATGATACCGGTATTAAAGCCGGTATTGAAGCCGGTATTGAAGTGTGGCTTTTGCGTTTAACTGGCTGGCTGGCGTCTCAAGCTTCGGCTAGACGTCGGCGAGTGCGAGGACCAACGTGGTGGCCATCGTTGACCCGTTCGGACACGCGCACAGCTGGCCGGGTGATCGAGGACAGCGAGGGGGCGAGTTCAACGGCACTTTCGAGGGCGGCGGTAAGAAACTGCTAGTCAACTTGGGCATGATGATGAGGACAACATACTCGGCGACTTGGCCAAATGCTTGTCCGAATTCCAGGTGGAATTTTACTTGTTGATTCAATTGCAACAAAATGTACGGGCTTGTGCCCTTGGGGAACGTTTCTGTGCTGAGGTTTACCCAGTGGCGGCATGTTGTCGAGACCATTGTGCAGTACATGCGGCTTTATTAATGGCAGCTCCCGACTTTTTCAATCTTGGATCACATCATCGCATATATGCTGTCATTCTCTCGGGCTAATGCGACTTTCGTGGTGCACAAATTCGCGGAGGAACAAAGAATCTTACAAGACCAATGACACGAAGCGGTTGTGGATTTTTTCCCGCCGCGCTCGACTGCCCTATGGTACTACTGGATGAAGTGGAGATGGATTCAGTGAGACGCCAGTGGATTACGTGTGTACTGAGTTGGAACTTTCGTGGAAGGATGCAAGGCAAAGAAGGAGCTCACAGGTCGGGAAGTGTGCACTGGATGTGGCCACATTCCAGTGAACATACACACTCAGTCCTGACCGCTGAGTCTCTGACAGCTGGTCAACCCAAGGTATACAAGTGCTCTCGATGAACGTATCGCGATGTAGCCACTTGCCTTGACTTTGCCGGGGCACCGACACAAGATTACCACGATCCACAACACTAGTTGCATGCAACATGCACTGGATCATCAAGATCCGACCAAACCACCGACCCAATTACCAAATGTACAAGTTCCTGTCAAGATGACACTCCCCACGAGAGTCACACTGGATGCGATCACTCTGAATGAGTTGTCCATCCAGTACCATCACACTGAATGGAGCTGTACTACATCCTCGTATCGGACTCTACGAGAATGATTGCGATTATGACTGAAGAACACCAAGGAACGTCAAAGAACATTGAAGTGCGACCAAAGACCATCATCACGATCGATTCAGCACCGATGATTGTGCCCATATCCGCATTTAGCGGTGGGTGCACCAGAAACGCGCCGTCATCAATGATGAGTGTATGAAGTCGAAGATCGCGCTCTACGACACCTATAGTGAACGTAAGTCAAACCAGATCGTGCGAAGGCACGCAAACAAAAGATAGGCAGAAGCGCGCAATGCGCCAAACAGATAAGCATAAACAGAATCCAACTTTCCGAGAACAAGACAAGTGACCTTCAGCTTCGGCCGGAGTCTACTGCGTCCCAGTGCCTGCGCGAGGACAAGCTGCCCGGAGGAGAAACCTACCGCGGGGCCCAACCAACGGATGTTCAAGGCCGCACCGATTGCGAGTTCGGTGTGTGGGTTCTCGACTGAAGAGCCAAGACGATTCAGAGCGAGGATCGGCATACTCGTGTGTCGAAGTGATCCGCCTGTTCCATTTCCAAGTTGTAGTGTACGCCATCCAGTGTGCACACATTTCATATTCCCTGCTGTACTAGGTGGTTGGTGTAGTCACCCCTAGCACTTGATTGATTGACTGCGTGTGTAAGAGAGAGAGAGAGGAGAGAGAGAGAGAGAGAAGAGTTTAGTCCCTCATTCAGTGAGGGTGGTGCGCGAAGAACGTTACGATCATCCAGGATCGACCAGTATCCTGTGTGACAGTTCCAAAGTCGACTGGCGAAGAGACTCCCCACTCAAGGGTCTATAAGAATAAGTAGTGGTTGTATATTTCATTTAGTACTGTATATTCTCGGTATTTGTTGGTGATTCTGAAGGTGATCTGTTGGTGATCTACTCATTCAGTCTAACCAGTGTCTCATTCAGTGAAGTTTGGACGACACTCAAGTACTCTGCATTCGATTGTGTGTACAACTCGGTTCTACGGTGGACGCCCTGGCTTCGGATTAAACGGACCATATAAGGGATTACACAAGGACATACGTCACACTGGGTGGGATCTGCTCATATCTCATTCAGTGGTTCAGACATCCTCATTCAGTGTGTCTGGCGCACTATACGAACCTCCTGGGCGAGAAAAGTGTTCACCCACTTCGTCACAGCTGGTGCGCGTGCGCGTGCCCGGGTCCGAACCAGGGATTTCACCGCGAGTTGTTTATATTAATCGCGTTTAGGGGTGCTGAGTTTCACTAACTTCCTAATTGAAGTGGTTATGACTGGACGAGGAACAGCACAGCGTGGAAGAGGGCGTGGCGAGCCTGTAAGGCAGTCGCGCCGAGCGCAAGGATTGCCGCCCGAGGAGACGAAGTCCCTGGATCAAGTCCAGAAGGAGGCTCGAGCGGCAAGGGCTGCCAAGAAGAAGGCAGCGGAAGAGGAGAAGGAGTCAGCGGCGGCCGCGAACCAGCCTGCACCAAGACCCGTTCAGGAGGCGCATCATGCCGTCCCTGATGCGAGTGTGACGAGCAGTGCTGCGCGAGGGCCGACGAGTATTTCTGAGGATGGCCCAGTCTCAACTGTGAGGCTGGATGAGGGCGAGTCCACGTCGGACGAGCCCGTACAGACGTCTGAAGGAAGCGTCGAAAATGCGGAGTCCCCGGTTGTGGACGTTCCGCAGCCGGATGAAGAAGTGGGAGCACTGGATGAAGAGACGAAGATCAAGCGTGAGCGTCAGTTGTCTACGGTCAAGGAAGAAGATGGCGTGCTGGAAGAGAAGTTTGAAGTTCCAGTGCAGCCGCCCCATTCAGTGCAGAATACTTCGATCGTCCCAGCGCAAGCAACACTGGATTTGTCACAAGAAAACGAAGAAGTACCATCAAGGGACGTGACATCCAGTGAAGCCGCCGAAGCGCTGCAGTTGATCAAGACGGAGTCATCCAGTGTGTACAGTGACCAACTGACGGAGGCACAGCTGAAGAGCTACGTGGCTGACCAAGTGAGACGGTGGGAACAGTTTCGGTCTGAGACTGTCACCCCACTCAAGGTTCACTACACTTGGCCTGATCCAGTACCGGATTTCCAACCGTGGTGGCTAGCTACCGTGGCTACGTCTGAGTATCTACGTGCGAGGTTGTCGTCACCGAACGCGGACAGTGTGTGGATCAGTGAATGGCAGTTGACGCGTGCAGAATTGTGTATCGCGCAAGATGTTACAGCCATTGGTATCACGCCTGGAGTATTGAATACACTCGAGTGTATCGCGCTGGTGCAAACGTTATTGGCTGAAGCAGGATTCCGATTCCGAAATCTGGTTCCTATGTGGTTCCAGTGGAGATCATCCAAGATGGCGCCAAGTTTGATTCGCACTATGGCGGAGGACATCCAGCATTTTCTCGGTTTGGAAGTACTGGAGTGGCGCTAAGTGACTGTGGGAGTACCAAGTGAGGTCGTCCTACTGGATGACCACACTGAATTGAGTCTACGGGATCATGTACCTGACCTATTCGAGAGTACCACGCAGAAGACGCGGATCACGATTTGTTGATGACTGACCACGAGGCTGGATTATTGGGTCGCGAATATGTGTTGCGATTGAGAGTGTCTGGAGTTCGAAGAACGAGAAGCCCGCAAGGGTCAATTGTAAGTGAACCTGGACCGAAGCGACCTCAACATGAGCACCCCCCTGAATCAGCGTCTACTCCGTCACTAAGTTCATTACCGTCTTACCGGTCAGCGAACGAGATCGTACCCAGTACTTCCTCACAGAGTGACCAACTAGTTCTGAGTCGAGGACCTTCATCCAGAGTGTCAAGTTCATTCTCGAATTTGTTCAACACTTCTGGTGATTCCGACAACTCCATGTACAGTAATGTACATGGATCGCGTTCGTCGCGGGAGAGCTCTGGATTTTCATCGTTGTGGTCCGAAGGTCAGCCTGGATATGCTCGTATGCCATTCTCGGGAAACACCGGTATGGTGATGACTGCCCAAGCAGGCTCTATGATGCTCGGCGGAGGCGCCGGAGTTGGTGGCCAGATCACGAGGACCATGCTTCCTCTTCCCCATCGAATGTGGATCAAGAGGATGTTGCCATGGCTGAAGCAGATCAAGCTGCAACTCCGAGCGAAGCGAGATCGAGGACGTCGTCGAAGAAGCATGCGGCATTCAGTGTGTCGCGCAGTGAGCATCGAAGTTCGCGAGATCGAGATCGCTCGCCCGCAAAGTCGACCAAGTCGAGATACACTGCCACCCGATCGGGTCGTTCTGAACGGTCTGACCGATCCAGTCGGTCGGGATCTAGAGCGTCCGTCAGGTCTGGGGCGTCTGAAGTGGCCCTGAATGCGATGAGGCAGACTCAGAAAGCTTTACGAAGGATGGGAGCGGAACAACAAGCGATGCGAGCCCAAACAGCCCAGCGAGAAGGGATCTGCGCACGGCTCTCATTGCCTTTCAGCAGTCAGTTACCTAAGCTTCCCATTCAGTACCCCCGATGTCTCATCCAGTGCAGAATCTGCCGTCCCATCCAGTGCAGCAACTGCCGTCTCATCCAGTGCAACAACAACCGCCGCAGCCTGCACAAGAACCGCCACCTCAGCCAGAAAAGCCGAGTGTGCCGTTCGAGCAACCGGCGCAGTCGGAGGTGTTTTCTGAACAGGAAGCAGCTGCGTCACTACGAGCCGCGATGGAGGCAGAGTTCCAGCAGCAGTGGATGAAGAAGGAGACTGATGAGAAGGCTGGCCGTGAACAATTTGTCAAAGATGTTGCGAAAGAACGAGACGACCAGTTGGCCCTGATGGAACAACAGCTCCAGACGATGAGACTCGAGCACACTCGTGAACGAGAGTCCATGGAGAAAGTTCAGCGTTTCTTAGCGAACCAAGTGAAAGACTTTCGCTCGGCACAGGCTGAGGCTCAGGCACCAAAAGATGCGACACTGGATGATGCGCGCAAGGAAACTCCTACGCAGAACAACGACTCACTTTTGGCAGCCCAATTGCATGCTACGCTCGAGGCAGTGAATTTGGCTAGAACCAAGGAAAGAGCGAGTGCACAGGCAGCTGTTGCCCAGGCGGCGTCATCTAGGACGAAGCAGGAAGCTCCATCCAGAGTGTCCAAACAAGCGTCATCCAAAGCGGCTCCCGCCAAGGATGGAGGTGATTCAAAGTCTGGAAAAAGAAGAAGCCACCGCCAAAGAAGCCGTCCAGGAAGTCATCGAGTCGAGGAGGAGGCCCTCCGGACTCTGACCCTGAACCAAGTTCAGAGTTGGATGACGAAGGTTCTGAGTCAGACGATTCTGATAGCTCACTGGATGATGTTCCGACGGATGCTGGACAGACTACAACGGCAAGGGACGGCACGTCAGTGTTAACTCTCCGGCCGTATGTCAACTCGAGCGCACTGAATGACTTTGATGAAAAGGCTCCGTTGCAAGACCGGATGCGCTGGTGGGAAAAGTTTCTCACTATGAGTATCCAGGGTGGTTGGTCAGACCAGACGAAAGTGTACGAGTTGCGCCTCAAGCTGTCTGACCCTGCACGGAATTGGCGTTACCAGCTGCCGAAGCATCAGAGACGAGACCGGACGAAGTTTTCGAAGGAGTTTAAGGCGAAGTATTGCCGGTCTCAAGTGTCCAATTCGGAGCGCTACTACACGATTTCACAGAAGAGGAGTGAGACCCCACTGGAATTCTTCTACCGACTGAATGCGAAAGCGAGCAAAGCGGATGTGAACTTCAATCGTTCAGCCATAAGTCGCGAACGTCATATCAAGCGTTTCGTGCGGAAGCTGATCGACGCGCCTATCAAGACGAGTCTGACGAGTCAATTGTTTCGCAGCGTTGACGATTTGGAAACCGTTCTACGACAGCATGAAGAAGACTGGTTTGATGATGACCATCGTCAATCTCATTCCACTCCGAAGCCACGGGACTCTCGACCAGATAACCGATTCAGGCCGAGACCGGCTGTACGAACGGCGTATATCGCCCAGGGTGACACTGAAGAAGATGACGAGGATTGCCAAGTGCGTTTTCACGATGCAGTGGAAGAAGTGCGACCTCCACCAAAATTGTCCAGTCCAGAACCAGCTACTCCTAGCTTGTACGACTCGGACGGGAACAATCACGATTCAGTGATGACGGCGGAGAAGGTGAACAACCTAGTGTATCATGCTATGGAGAACTCTGGATGGCGTCCCCTCATTCAGGAGGACCGCCTCCTCATTCAGTGTTACCCCAGTCGAGATCTATGTCTCGTCCAACACCGCAGTCACCTCGCCGCGAAAACTCGGATCGAGATGAGTGGTGTGACGTGTGTGATCTTCCTGGACATCGCGCGGATAATTGCTGGCAAGGTATGATTTGTGCGAGGTGTCACCGAAAGGGACATCCTGAACGAGTATCCAAGACTTTGCCATGCAGAAAGTGTGACGAATTTCACGATGGACGATGTGAAGACTGGAAGATGCTCGAGGCTATGAAGAAGCTCGCGCTCCAAGGTTCGCTGAAAGACATGCCGAAGTCAGTACGAGACTGGCTCCATGAAAGCGACACAAATTCTGGGGAGAAGCCGTTAAACCACTAAGCCCGCTGGATGGTGATCCAGTACGCGTCGGGCCGAAGAAAACCCCAGAATTATATGCATTAGTATACGTTGGTCCAGAAATCAGGACCAGGCATCAAGATAAACAACAATGCATGACCTCTATGATTCAAGAAGATGATGTTTCGACTGCTCAGCAGATGGAGTATTCAGAAAGTTCTCATTCTGTGCCGCGTCATCCAGATGGGCCAGTTCAATTCAGGCTGTCTGCGGGTGAGCGACTTGGATGGTGGACGGATCATGAACTCGAAAAGGATGTGCGTCAAGTTGCCAGAGTGCACGGAGCAGTGAACGACGTCAGAGTGAAGATTCTCTTGGATACTGGAGCGTCGGTGAGTATGATCACCTTGGATCTAGCGCGTAGACTCAAGCTTGTCCTCAACCGACACAAACAGATCAAGGTCTCCGGACTAGGAGGAATTCCGACGTATATCACTGCGAGTGCTCAGGTGAAAGTCACGCTCGGGTCGAGTGTGGTTCATATCCTGGATCTCTCGGTTGCGAACATTGGAGAAGGAGTGGATATTTTACTGGGCATGAACTTTATGTTCTGTGCTGGAGTACGGTTGTGCATTCGCGAAGGACTGGTACAATTACCGGATGAAGAGACAGTCATTCTGTGTGACGATTCAGAGATTTCGAAGCCGCATACCTGTGGAGCCGCAGGGTCACCTGTATCTGCATCCAGGGGACATGCGATGGTGCGCATTGATTACCAGCAGACCAACCCCCAGGGAGAAGTTGTTTGGGCTGGTCGTGGAGATCGGTGGGTTACCCAAATTCTGTATGACTCTAAGTCGTGGGCGACGGCCATCAAGGTGGTGAATGTCTCATCGAGTAAGGTGTGGATTGATCGCCGGACTCCGGTAGCACGGATCATTGAGTACGGTCAGTTCCCGAAGGCGGGGAGATTCGTCCGTCCAGGCACCCGAGTCTATCGAGAATGGAAGGTTCTGATCTATGAGAATACACTTTCACGAGAAGATCGTTTGCGCACTGAACGAATCGCGCAAGCGCAGCAGAAGAAGAAGTCATCCTGTGTGCCTTTCCCGGATTATCCATGGCCGACTAAATTGTTGATCCGATCTTCACCCGGTACCGCAGCAGTTAGGATGGTGCAGTTGCAGTAGAGGCCCAAGACAGTGCGTTTTGCAGAACCCCGGACACTGGATGCAGGAACGCAGACTGGATCAGAGGATGCTCCTACTGAATTGGAAAGACCGTTCGAGACTGACGCTGTGTGTGGGAGCGACACTGTGGAGGAAGCTGAAGTTACGCCCCCCTGGATGACATGGTGAGTGAGACTGACTCCGACGGAGATGAATTCTACGACATGATCACACTGGATGGTGAGGAAGCTGCACTGGATGAGATCGCTGAAGGCGACGAAGAGGAATACGACTTTGATGATTTGGATGATTTGCCCAGTGGAGCCATGCCGTGCACGCCAGTTCGGAAACTCGAATTGGAGTATGAGCGCCGTATGAGAATTAATGCAGAAGACCTCGACCTCGAACCCGCCGTGTATGTCCACGAGGGAAGCGAGTTGTTGTCTCAATTGAGAGATCAGTTGGCCCTGCTCCCCGAGGTACAGGATCTCAGTCCTGAATGTGACATTGACACGGCTGATGTTGGAGAACCCCGGATGAGGAGAAGAGAGCGAGAAGCATACTGAAGTATCATCGGTGTGCGTTCCTGGGTGATGGTAATGCAGCACCCGCTCCAGCTCGTGGTGTGGTCTGTGATCTCGATGTGGGAAATGCAAAACCAGTCGCACAAAGAGCACGCTCGATCGCTCCACACATCTCTGTCAAAGTTTACGAATTGCTGAAGAAGTTGTTGGAGACTAAGTTGATCAAACATTCTAAATCGCTATGGGCATCACCAATTGTCATCGTGCTGAAGAAGAATGGCGTCGACATCCGCATGTGTATCGATTACCGGATTGTCAACAGGTGCATTCAGTTGTCCAGTTATCCGTTGCCCCTCATCGACGACTTATTAATCGGATTTGAGAGTGCAATGTGGTTCATGAGCCTAGACATGGCGAGTGGTTTCTGGGCGATCACGATGACTGAACGAGCTCAGCTCATTTCAGCCTTCGTATGTCCCTTCGGTCATTTCCAGTGGCTGCGTATGCCATTCGGTCTGAAAAATGCTCCATTGGTCTATCAACACGTGATCAACAATTGTTTGTGGGGTTTTGTTCGGTTACCACCCGAGGAAGAGACCCAAGTTGACCAGGACGTACTGGGTTTTCTCAACCTTGATCCTTGGGAGGACTTTCCTAAACGGAGCCTTACTAAAGGAGATGACTCGGAGACGAACCAGACTGAACGACATCTGCCGGCGCTGACCGACCAAACGACGGTGTTCAAGCGGAACATTACTGCTCCAGCATCGATGGGTCCATTATTGGGTCGAAGTTCGTACATTGACGACATCGCGCACGGTGCCCCTACATGGGATGCGCTGTGTGTCGACCTGAATGCTCTCATGTTCCGGTTGCGTTACTGGAATATCACGGTCAGTCTACCCAAGAGTGAATTTGGAAAGAAGTCCATCCCGTACCTGTCACATGAGATTAGTACGGAAGGCATACGAGTGACACCGAAGATTGCGAAAGGTGTTATGGATCTCCCGTTCCCGTCCACACTGAAAGGTGTACAGTCGTTCTTAGGCAGTCTGAATTACTACCACAAGTTCATTGAGGACTTCCCGGTTGTAGCAGCAGTACTGTATGAGCTAACCGACGAGCAAGTTCGTGCTGGACGAGATTTGTCGTGTGCAAAGGAGGCTTTCGAGATATTGAAACGAAAGATTGTCTCTACCCCATTGTTACGACATCCGACCGGACGAAGCCGTTCGTAATCATCCCTCACGCCAACCAGTGGGTTGCCTGCGCAGTGCTGGGTCAAGAAATTGATGGGCTCATTCAGCCTGTCCGATTCACCGGACGCGTACTGAATGAGAGTGAAGTTCGATATCACATTGCCGAGAAGGAGGTGATTGTCATTATGCGAGTACTGGATGTGTTCAGAACCATTCTGGAGGGGTGTCCTCTGGTGATCTACACTCGGTACACTGTATTGAAGTGGGTGATTCAGTCGAAATCGGCTGATGGGCGATGTGTGCCATGGGGCGTTGCACTTTCGCAATGGACGATAGAGATCCGTCAAGTTCGAAGAGATGAAGATGGACTAGCGGCCATACTGGGCGCTGGTATCACACCACGTGAACATCTGGATAATATTGCGGAATCACTGGTGCCAGCCAAAGGACTCATCAAGCCGCCACCAGTTATCGGTGTCGAGATGCTTTTATAGGATTGAAATGATTTAAAATTAATTGATGATATTTTATAGGTTTGAAATGATTTAAAATTAATTGAAGAAGATTTTCAAGGTATCGTCATGAGTTTTGACGGGGCGGCGAAGACGTGGACTCGTCGAGGTAGTTGTGGTTGCATACTTTGGAGACTCTCTGGATGGCACGTTCTGAATGTCAGAGGTTACGCACTGAATGACGTCACTGTGAATGATGCCGAATATCATGGTCTACTGAAAGGTATGACCCTCGCACTAAAACACGAGATAACGAACCTTATCGTCGTCGGAGACTCTCGAATTGTCATTCAGCAAGTCCCAGGGCTAATTAATTGTAACACGCCGAACTTGCAACGACGTCTCGCTGAATGCAAGGCTTTGGAGAAGAAGTTTGAATCACTCAAGCTGGTGCATGTCAAACGTGACTACAACCAAGCTGCGGACTACCTGACTTCGAAGCCGCTGGCACTGGGCGTGTCCTGGACCATGGATGTCGCAAAGAGCGCGTCCACTTACAGAATATGTCCAAGATTCACGAGAAGTTGATGAAGTCCTCGGTGGTCGTACTGGATGAGGCCAAGGCAGAAGCAATTGAACCAGATAGGAAAGTCACACTGGCTGAGGCTGTTCTGAATGAGGCCATCGTGAAACCCGAGACGGCACCCCTGCCCTTCTCAGCCACTGTGTTCGCTGCGATAACTCGGTCGATGGAACCAGAACGGGAATCTGTACGAGAACCGATGGGACCACTGGAGTATCAAGCAGAACGCTGGCGTCGGATCAAACGGGACCAGGATCAGATGAATATCTGTCTGAACTCAAGATGTTCCTGAAGGATGACATGGATCGACTGTCCACTGGACAAGTAAAGAGAATCGCCAAAGTTGCAGACTTGTTCGTACTGGATGACCGAGACGTACTGTATCGACTCGCTCGGTCCAATCGAGATCGGCCCCGAGACCCTGTGGATGAGCCTCGTCTAGTGGTGCCGAGGACACTGTATTCTGATATGTTGCACTACGCGCATGAAGACTACCAAGGCGGACACCCAGGTGTCACGCGAACTCTGGAGAAACTTCGTTCAGATTTCTACTGGCCCGGCATGTACGCCGATGCGAAGCATTTCGTGGAGGAGTGTGTAGACTGTGCGAGTGGAAAAGGAGGCCACCTAATGCAGGACCGTCACCTGGCAGCATCGAGCCACGCCAGCCATTCGAGCTAGTCTCGATGGATTTCGTGACACACATGCCAAAGTCGGAACGAAGCAATACTTTTCTACTACTGTTCCAGGATACCTTTTCCGGTTACGTTATGTGCAAGCCGATGTCATCGACAACCGCTCAAGACGTTGCTGAAGCGTACGAAGAGCGAGTTTTCAGGTCATTCGGTGCGTCCTCGATGATACGACATGACCAGGACCCTCGTTTTATGAGCGAAGTGTTCAAGCGATTCAGATAACTACTTCGTAGCAGACAGTGGGCCACTTTGGCATATCGTCCGCAAGCCAATGGCCAACAGGAGCGATCAGTCCAGACCGTCATTCGGAGTGTTCGTGCGTATGTCGCGGAAGCGGACCAGTCCGACTGGGATGACCACGCTGAGCGACTCATGTTCGCACTAAATACTTCATTCGACGCGACGCGTCTTGATACGCCATTCTACTTGGTGCATGGTTGGGACGCACAAGGTACAGTCTCAGCAATGTTGGGACCAAAGCCATCCAGTGTGCCCGAACGCACTGCATATGAGTGGCGCCGGAAATTCCAGCGAGAGTACAGCTATGCCCAAGCCACTGCTGCAGATCTCCAGAAGAAGGTCAAACGCGCCCGCTCTCAGAAGCAGACACAGAAGTGGAAGGAATTGTCCGAACGACTCCGATCTGGTTTTGAGCAGGGCGATGCAGTGTGGTTGTACATCCCCAAGGTGCAGACTGGATTAAGTCGCAAACTAGCTCATCTATTGGCACGGGCCATTCAGGATCGAGAAGATTCATGATGATTTCCGTGTCAAGCTAAAGGTGACCGACACTGGATATCGCGTAAACCTTTGGGTCCATGTTAGAAGACAGTTGGGAAGCAGATAATCTGAATGACGAGTATGAAGTGGAGAAGATCCTGGACTTACGGTGGGTAAAGCGGACTCGCACAGCAAGGCGATCTCGTGAGTACCTCATCAAGTGGAAGGGCTATGATGATCCAGAGTGGATTCCAGTCACTCAGTTAGATTGTGGTGCGCTCTTGTATGAGTTCAATCAAGGGGCGCGAGCGAGGGCTCGTTTCCAGGCCATGCAGGCTGGAGACGATCATCCCCGAGCTTAGCCGCTCTGAATGAGCAAACTACGACTGAACTAGACCGATTCAGAGTGAAGCCAACTGCATTTTTTGATCACCATGCCTGTCAGAGATGACTTACCGGATGATACTACGCCAAACGACGAACCTACTGGATGAACTACACTTCGCGTCGAACTTGGTGCAAAGTGAAGTGATGTTTTGAGTGGCGATAACTGTGGAATACGATGTGATGAATGAGGAAGACTCAGTGAAGAAGTGATTTGGCATTAGAGATGTTAAAAGAATGAACGAGTACGCAGAGAATGTGAGCTACGCTGGCCGGGTCACACAGTGCGGAAAGACTCTTACGAGAGCCGTGTCGAAATGGGATTGTCGCGACGCTCCGCCGAAGGCAAGAGCATGGCACGAATGTCGGCGGGCAAGTGAGCAATACACTCTGCGTCGAATGAACAGTCCGGCTCACGCTTGTCCAGGATAGCGAGCTGCTCCGCCAGCGAGTGCGGTTTACCTTCCGCGTCCTTGGTAGACTTGTCCAGGAACAGGTTTTCGCAGGATACGTCCAAATGCCGACCTCGTAGCGGGGAGTGGAAGGTATCCCTGAGCTGTATAGCTTCTCCATCTTGGTTGCATAGACCTTGCTCACTGAATCATGGAGCTTCTTGCGCTGAACGATTTCGTCTGCAGCATAATCTCCGGATTCCTTGTCGAAAGTTGTCCAGTGTCCCGCCATCCAGAAGATCCGTGCGTTGACACGCATGTACTCCACGATATCATCCAGCTGCAGCTTCACCCTGTCGCTCAATTCCGAACGCCGATGTAACAACAAGTTGCGGACCCGATTGCGGGCCATGACAACCCAAGGCTCGGTGGCCATCAGCGCGGCGTGTTCCACTGAATTAAAACGCGCTCTGAGCTGGCTCATCCCCAAATTGCGATTCGGAGAATAATCAGGAAAACCAGGCGACTGGTCCACTGCATGAACGGTGGCCGGCGCAAATGTCGTCAGGACACCATAATGACGCCACGAAGTGATGCCAGGACCCGGAATTTCAATTACCGTCAGCTTGGTGGTCGTCAACGAGTCGTAAGATTTGCGTGCCAAAATAGACTGCTTCCGAAGACTACTGGGGCGCGATTTCTTGAGCGACGGCGGACTGGATGAGTCCGCACCTGAGTGAGAGGACACCGATTCACGTCTGCGCTTAGTTGTAGACGAGAAGCTCAGTTTGCGAGCCGGGTTGTCCTCACTAGGATCCCACGTCTCGTTACGCAAGTCATCATCTTGCTCGTCTCCAAAATCATGCAAAATCTCTTGAGCATTATCAGTAGTACGTCGTGAAGAACTGGCCAGAATTCAGGACAAACACCCTGCTTTTGCATGCCTTCCAGTAAAACTTCAGCTCGCAAGAAGTAAACTTCCGGCACATGACGTGTCCAGGGAGTCTCATCCAGTTTGTTCCAGACCATCATCCGAGCGAGCATTTCCGCGAGAGGACCCGGGTGAAACAGCGGATGAACTACTCCATCTCAACTCAGCAACTTGAGGGCGTCTGGATAATCCATGCCAGTTTGGACTGCCAGTTGTACGTCAGTACGCAAATCTTTCCACACGACGGGAAATTTCCTCAAAGAGGCGCGAGCAGTCAACGCTGATATGATGAGAGGTCGGTTAATGGACCGTGCCTCATCAGTGCTCTCCACCCAGTTGGACGGCCGTAACTGGACGTCATCTGGAACCTTGCGTCCAGTTTTCTTAGGCGTACGAGGCGAGCGCACACTGGATCGAGGTCGTCTGGATGAAGCATCACTGGATTAGTCTCCTGCGTGAGGTCGATAGCCGGACGATTTTCCGCATCCGGTGGGCCAGAGTCCTTCTCTTCTTCATCTGCATCACCCTCTGGCAGAGCCACGTACGGCCCAGGGTCAGCGGAGAAGTCATCACCCGCGGTAACGTTAATCAGGGTGCGCCACTCGTCGGGAACTTGAGTGCCGGCCTTGAAATGGTCGAACAAGTCGTGAAGGCGTTCTCGGTTGCCGGTAACCTTGGTCTGACGCTGGTTAAGGAAATTCAGGAGTCGAAGCACACTGAATGCACCAGTCCGAAGCCGAGTCTGTAGCTGACGTCGATCCGCTTGAGCATCACCCAGTTGCGCCCGGAGCTTGGCCACCTCATCCTGCAACGCGGATGTCTCTTCAGTGTGGCTCTGTATGAACTGCCGAATATCACCCCGGAGCCGGTCGTTCTTCTTCTCGTTTTGTCGGGCTCGGTCGGCAGTGATGCGACGGAAGTAATCCTCGAGCAGACTGAATGCGCTACGCATCTCCACCGTTTCATCCTGAAGTTTCAACACTTCTTTGGCAGCGGTGACCCCAGAGTCGAAACTTGGTCGCGCATCCGCCGATATTTTACGAGGAGGCGTCGCAGGAACGTGGACATACTGAATACCCGCTGAGCAAAACCGCGAGGCTCATAGTGCATTAACAAAGCAGCCATTTCGCGCTTGGCATACATGGAATTCATCAGCACTTCCAGATCAAACTGTGCCCTTGGAGTGGTTCGAGGACGGAGGAAGAAATCTGACACATCTTCATGTTGGCCCACCAGTTGCTCCAGATCGTGCAAGTCCTCAGTGGATAGACTCTCGACCCCCGTGAGCACTTCCAGTCCCGCATAGCGATCACAAATGAAACGGTCACGCTGGATGTGGTCGACCCAGGCTGGGATCCCCACGAAGAAGGAACTGCCGCCAGACTGCATGACTGCAGGAGTCTCCCATCGAGTGGGCGCTGAGGGAGTCACACCCGACGCAGCGCTCTGGATGGGTGGAAAACCACCAAGAAGGGAGAAATCTGCAGCCTGACTGCATGGTACAACTCGATCTGGGATGCTGAGTTCGACAGGGGCGGACAAAAAGCATCTTTCTTGCCGTCCTCGGCCTCATCATCATCGCCCTCTTGCTTGCCGTCATCCGAGTCACCACCACGCTTGCCGTCATGAGCGTCGCCGTCCGGTTTGCCGTCGCCCGCGTCGTAGCTCTGCTTATCGCCATGAGCGTTGCCGTCCGGTTTGCCGTCACCCGCGTCATCGCTCTGCTTATCGCCGTGCCCGTCGCCGTCCGGTTTGCCGTCGCCCACGTCGTCACCTTGCTTATCGCCGTGCCCATCGCCGTCACACTTGCCGTCGTCCGCGACGCCACCACGCTTGCTGTCGTAAGCGCCGCCGTCCTGCTTGCCGTCGCTCGTGTGCTTGCCGCTGCTCGAGAATGTGCCGCTCATCTGCTGCGGGACCGAGAGGAGTTTCGTTGTAGGTGTTGTCGGTTGCTTTTGCGTGTGGATGTGACCTGACCAGAGAATGTCAGACTGGGCGGAGAAGAACCCGGGAATTTCGCAAGGTCCCAGACCAATGTGACTTACCTTCAGTCTACCGCGCCGATCGGGTTTGCCTGTTTCGTTGTGGAGTCTGGACATGATCTGTCACCTCGTGGGTAAATTCCTCTGTGCGAGATCGTGTGCAGAGGGCGGTTGACACGAAGCGGATGTGGAGTTTTTCCCGCCGCGCTCAACTGCCCTATGGTACTACTGGATGAGGGTGACTGGATGAATTGGAGATGGATTCAGTGTGACGCCAGTGGATTACGTGTGTACTGAGTTGGAACTTTCGTGGAAGGATGCAAGGCAAAGGAGGAGCCCACAGGTCGGGAAGTGTGCACTGGATGTGGCCACATTCCAGTGAACATACACACTCAGTCCTGACCGCTGAGTCTCTGACAGCTGGTCAACCCAAGGTATACAAGTGCTCTCGATGAACGTATCTCGATGTAGCCACTTGCCTTGACTTTGCCGGGGCACCGACACAAGATTACCACGATCCACAACACTAGTTGCATGCAACATGCACTGGATCATCAAGATCCGACCAAACCACCGACCCAATTACCAAATGTACAAGTTCCTGTCAAGATGACACTCCCCACGAGAGTCACACTGGATGCGATCACTCTGAATGAGTTGTCCATCCAGTACCATCACGCTGAATGGAGCTGTACTACATCCTCGTATCGGACTCTACGAGAATGATTGCGATTATGACTGAAGAACACCAAGGAACGTCAAAGAACATTGAAGTGCGACCAAAGACCATCATCACGATCGATTCAGCACCGATGATTGTGCCCATATCCGCATTTAGCGGTGGGTGCACCCAGAAACGCGCCGTCATCAATGATGAGTGTATGAAGTCGAAGATCGCGCTCTACGACACCTATAGTGAACGTAAGTCAAACCAGATCGTGCGAAGGCACGCAAACAAAAGATAGGCAGAAGCGCGCAATGCGCCAAACAGATAAGCATAAACAGAATCCAACTTTCCGAGAACAAGACAAGTGACCTTCAGCTTCGGCCGGAGTCTACTGCGTCCCAGTGCCTGCGCGAGGACAAGCTGCCCGGAGGAGAAACCTACCGCGGGGCCCAACCAACGGATGTTCAAGGCCGCACCGATTGCGAGTTCGGTGTGTGGGTTCTCGACTGAAGAGCCAAGACGATTCAGAGCGAGGATCGGCATACTCGTGTGTCGAAGTGATCCGCCTGTTCCATTTCCAAGTTGTAGTGTACGCCATCCAGTGTGCACACATTTCATATTCCCTGCTGTACTAGGTGGTTGGTGTAGTCACCCCTAGCACTTGATTGATTGACTGCGTGTGTAAGAGAGAGAGAAGAGAGAGAGAGAGAGAAGAGTGTAGTCCCTCATTCAGTGAGGGTGGTGCGCGAAGAACGTTACGATCATCCAGGATTGACCAGTATCCTGTGTGACAGTTCCAAAGTCGACTGGCGAAGAGACTCCCCACTCAAGGGTCTATAAGAATAAGTAGTGGTTGTATATTTCATTTAGTACTGTATATTCTCGGTATTTGTTGGTGATTCTGAAGGTGATCTGTTGGTGATCTACTCATTCAGTCTAACCAGTGTCTCATTCAGTGAAGTTTGGACGACACTCAAGTACTCTGCATTCGATTGTGTGCACAACTCGGTTCTACGGTGGACGCCCTGGCTTCGGATTAAACGGACCATATAAGGGATTACACAAGGACATACGTCACACTGGGTGGGATCTACTCATATCTCATTCAGTGGTTCAGATATCCTCATTCAGTGTGTCTGGTGCACTATACGAACCTCCTGGGCGAGAAAAGTGTTCACCCACTTCGTCACATCAAGCACACGCTCGGGAAAAAGTAGACAAGATTTTAACGGGGGTTCAAAAATAGGGTCAAACGCAATAAGAGCTCTCAAACTCGTAGGAAAACGCAACACTTTGCCAAATTGCTCTTTGCCCGCAGCGTCTATTCCTCTGGCAAAACACGCGTCCTAGCAGAAACGTCAAAAATGACCATCCAAGACAACATGCTGGACTACTAGTATTGGCTTACCAGTATGCATGAAAGCGGCAGCGCGCGTGATATTCACCGGTATGTGCCCCGAAGGGGTACATACCCATGAATCACGCGGCTGCTAACAGCAGACTGGCCTACTTGAAAAATTAGCTTTCATGCATAATTGTAAGGCTAGCCTTGCCTGCTATTATTCGTTACAATGCATCATTGCAAGGTCACTAGCACCAGTGACGCTGCCGACAACAATGGTGACCACGGAGGTGAAGGTGCCGTCCTCGTCCTCCACTTTGACGTTCATCGGGCGCTTGGGAATCTTGGCTGTTGGTGGCGGCATTACGATCACGGGTGCCGAAACCTGAAAAACTTGGTATTCCCAGCGTAAATCGTAAAAATACCAAAACAATACGGTATATCTTTCGTGGCCAGCCTACGCGCAGCCCTAGTTCCGCCCTTAACTATGGGAGCCAAATGTCACGTTCGTGGGGCACTCCCATTGGTTAAAATACAGGTTCCGTGTGCAATACGTATCATTGGTGTGAGCACATAGTTTTGATGTATCCACACGAAATTTAATTTTAAGGACGATTTAGAGTATAATTTTAAGGCCGATTTAGAGCGTCTCCTTTAACCCCCCAGCGACCAAACGGATTTCCCATCATTTTCAAAATTCCGAACATGTTGTTAAATACAACGAGTTATGGCCAGGCTGTACTTGAAATTTGTATGCTCGCGTTTAAGTACGGATACCTTTTCTGAAAAACGCGACATGCCATTTGGGAAGAAAACCGACATGTTATCATATGCAACGACGCTTTCGCCTAAATGAGGTATTCGACAACATGTAGGACATAAAGTGGGCTGCACTGCAAGTCGGCAGTTGTCCGTTTTATCGAGAAAAGAGGCATCCCTCGTCTCTGAAAAAGCAATCAACTGGTGCGCAAGTCAGATCGTCTAAAAACATTGCAATCGTACGAAAACCACTAGCATAATGCATTGTTTTGGCGAGTGTTTCCCAAAATGCGTAGCGATTATCCTCGGTCGTCTCAAAACAAGTTGCTGTCCCAAAACGAGTAGTTGGGGTGCACCACATTGCACTGACTCGGTGTACACCACTCGCTCTGTTGGCACAGCGTTCTTGCCAAATCTGAAGTTTCAGCTTTCAGCTCGCCTACCTGGTATTATGGCGTCGGGTCGCGCTCTCATGGACCTGGTCGGTGAATATGGCACGAGCGAGCTGTTGTTGGGTATGCGGTTCAGCTCCGGTACAAACGCAACATACTTCATGCAGGACTACACGTTCAACACCAACACGCGATGTCTAGTTAAGACCAGTGGTACAATGAAGAAGTACACCTGCAGTGACACCGCCGATGACAAGGGCAAGAATGCTGAATCCAATAGCACCGGCAAGACAATGGTTCCAGTGCAAAGAATTTTGGTATTTGTACCAGCGCATGTGGTTGGGAGGTACGGGTCTCCATTAAGAGCGAGCGTGATTCCTCTAAACGGGTTTGGGTCTCGTTTATAAATGACGTGCATAGCGACGTGTGCACGTCTACTGCCAAACCAACTCAGCGTCAGCTCACAAAACTGGCCACTCTTCGCGCTGCTGTGCTGAGCGATCGGAATCTCAAGCGCAAGACAATGGTGGGTATGCTTCAGTCTCGCGATCGTCTTAATCTACAGTTTAGCAGATCTATGTTGTACCGAGCAAAGGACGACATTGTGGCCTCTGCTGACGGAGATTGGGAGGAGTCATTTCATCGTCTCCCTTTTATGCTGTCGGATATACGTGATTTAAACCCTGGCACAACAGTACAGTTGGAGGTGGACCAACACCGAAGGTTTCTTCGAGGATTTATTGCATTTGGTGTGAACGTTCAGTGCCAGTCAGGATTGCTGTCATTACTAGGATTTGATGGTGCTCACATGAAGCACTCCAAGTACAATGGAGTTGTGCTTCCCTTTTGGGACGAGACGGCAACAACCAGAACATTACGTTAGCTACGGCGATGGTAAATGTTGAAAGTGAGGCGAACATTTTATGGTTTTGGAGCAGTGTCATGGTGCTGGGGTTCAGCTTGGCGATCGCGCAATTTTTGTGACCGGGGCAAGATAATCGGGGCGGCACCACGGTTTTCCTTGAACACGGGTTTTTCGTGAATCTTCGGTATTGTACTCTTCACATACTCCGCAACATGAGAAAAAATTCAAAAATAATGGACAGGCATTTGACAACGCAGTATGGACCATCCAAGGTGCTGAGACTCACGACAAATACTCAAAGGCTCTTACAAAGATGAAAACGGATTTTGGCGATGCAGTCGTGGAGTATCTGCAGGAGATTGGCCCAGTTTCTTAGACCGTGCATGCGAACATGTGCACAAACTCTTCTTGCCATGGTGATATAGGAAGTTGCTACAATTCTGCAATTGGGGCTGCTAGTGAAGCCGAACGGGCCGAAAATGAAGAACCCGGTACAGATGGAGTCGGATGCGAGACTTGTGGATGCACAGGTGATGCGAATGGAGTTGGCCAGTTGAATGAATCCGGGTTTGGGAGTGGTTCTGTCGAGGATGAGTGTGAATGCTGTCAATTTGCGGCAACGCGTGCCGTCTCTATGTTTCAATGGCGTACATCAAACTTCGTTGAAAGTGATAACAACGCATTGATTCAGAATGGTGTCCGCAATTCGGATCCTTGTAGTGCGTTTTATAAACTCACTGTCGAAACAACGAATAAGCTATCTGGGCGTCATGCTGCAATCGATAAATGGCAGAAAGAAGGCAGCAATCTTACTCCGTACGCGCAGAATCTCTGGTTAAAGAGAAAGATCGCGTTGGTGAGTACACGGTGGCTAAATCGAATATGTCTGTGTCCTATGTATCTCACCCGTGTGATACGACTCGCAGCCGAGAGGTGAATGTGGAAGTGCCGTCTTGCACTTGCGCAACTTTCGACCAAATGCGAATGGCATGCCGCCATATATTTGCTGCTCTTCGAAATCGGGGAATGGAGAAGACGTTTATCCGTGCTTTCCACCCTGCATATTTGGTCACAACGTACGCTAAAACATTTGCTGACAAGAGTGTAGCTCTACCAGTTCGCGACATACCTCCTGGATCGTACGAAGTACGGCCATTGCCGTTTTTCAACAAGGGGCCGTCACGTCAGGCGCCGGATTGCAAGCTCCGGAGAAACTGGTGCAAAGTCAACCTACGTTTGCAAAACCTGTCGAGGAAACGGACATAATCGACGGACATGTTACCGGCATGCGAACGAATGCGATGAAGCAAACCCCGACCTAGTTCCTTGCAGCTTCGAACTGCCTTCCATTCACAATTATTCCGAAAGAACGTCAACTGGGGAGAACCAGCTTCATCGGCAGCTCTTGCTGCTGCTGTCGATGGATGAGGAGCAGAAGTAAACTGGGGTGTCAGCTGTCAGCCAGAGGCGCGCGCTTCGTGATCACACGCCCAGTGTGGGGTACATCTACGCACCGCCGACAGCTATCCTTCCGAACTGGAGCCGCCGCCTAACGATCCAGACGAGCACTCTGTTGTCAGTGATTACGAAACTCCTGGCAGCTCAAACATTACCTAGTCGAGATATTTACCAGAGAGTCGACTGTCGAATCCGCTTTCTGTTACAATTGAGGTTAGTTTGTTAGCTCTGTATTCATCCATGATCAATACACATTACCCAAAGAAGGACCATTTTCGTTAAGGTCGATAGTCTGCGAGTATACAGTCAGCAACCTACATGACACCAGGGAGTGCATATCGGTTAGTATGTGACTGAAGAGGCCCGAGCGTCATATTCGCAGGCATCTCATGCCACTAGCATACGTACATGCCGATATTCTCATTCGCAACACGCGTGATCGTACTCAAGTACTTAGCATGCCTTCATATCCTCGGCCCCGCTGGACAATTGAGGACATGGGCGTGCTTGCTTGTATATGCTGCCGAAAAGTGGTGGGTCCTTGTTGCTCTCTTCTTCTCGTTCACGAGATAGCCTCAAACCTCGCGTCCTCTTGGCTGTTCTTTGGCGCCTCGACGCTGCCCGTCGCACAACCGACCAGTCCGCACTCGCTGCGTCTGGCTCAGGACCTGGACGCCCACGCCAAGACGCGTTCGCCATGCATCTACGAACCGTTACTCAGAGCGATCAAACACAGCCATAGAGAACTACAACAGTTAGATCAATAGCAAGCATCCTAACCTGATCCAGGTCTGTGGTTTTCTTTAAAGCGACGAACGCTCCGACGCGGCCGCTCGCTTCTGAAGGCTGTGGTATTCTCACCGTGCCGTACGCTCCGGCCGCTTGCTTCGCTGGGTTTAATAGTGCGGTGCAGTGTGGTGCACCCCAACTACTCGTTTTGGGACAGCAACTTGTTTTGAGACGACCGAGGATAATCGCTACTCATTCTGGGAAAAACTCTTGTTTTGGCTTACACGTAGGCACACTCATCAAACAGTAACGGGACTAAGCTTCGCAGCCATGCCTCGTCTTTCTAACCTAGTCTCCGACGCGCACGCCAGCCAAGCGCTCCGCAACCCGATCTCTTCGCTCCGCGTCTCCCTCCTCACCACGATCCGTCCTCTTCGCCGGTAATTCGAAACTGACGCGAGCTCAGAGCCACCACCCTAAAAATATGCACATAGCCACACTTGACTCATGGGATCTGTTCTGGACTATATTTTGCCTAAAGACACCTATCCCTGTGCATCGAACTTTTTATGAGGGATGGGCATATACTTGGTTTTACTATACTTTGACCGTTTTTAGAGCCAATCCCAATACAAACATGTTGTACCTACAACATGATTACATGTTGTTTTATACAACCTTGGTCTTTGGGGGTTAATGAGTTCTATTCTAAGTTCAACGAGGTCCTAAGAGTTTGTTTAAGACTCCAGTGGGACGATATCAGCATTCACTCCTATTTTGTTGGTTGATGTTTTTGCCCATATATATTCACATGTCAATAGCCTTCTGACCCTCAATAGAGACCTGGCGCTGAAATCTTTTAAAACGACAACGTTTATACGGCTTCATCTTTAAATGTCAACGGTTTGCTAGAGACAAACTGACACGATGTGGCTCTGGATTTTCCAGAGTCTGTCGAGCAACTGTTTTCAAGTGCTGTGATTGGCTGGATGGAGAAGTCCGTTTCTGGATGTATTGTGGAATGATTTATGTGGAACGAAGTGGGACGCAGGATATGCCCAGTTGCGGATCGGCTCAGTAACCCTGGATGTGGAAATCCCAGACTTGCCACTCTGAACGAGGATGGTGCAAGTCTGAACGGGGACTGAGGACCGGACGACGAGGTGAGCCCGCGAGGGCGTCAAGTGACTCAGGCCAAAACCAAGCCTAGAGACCACCTGTCCTGACGTGAACGAACGACTGAACGATAAAGGCGAGCCCGCAAGGGCGCTAAGTGACTCAGGCAAAACCATACCTTAGAGCCGCCTGTCCCGAAGTCGTGTACGGCAGCAAGGTCTAAGCTTCGCAGCCCACAGAAGAAGTTCTACAATTACTACATCCTGAACTAGACTTTACTGATCAGCGTATCCTCGGAAAGGAGTATTGCTGGAAGACGCGGTTCCGAACGGGCCAGTCGGGATTAGAGAGACAGACTGGTCCAAATGGAGCGAACCCAGATACAAACCTCAAGTGATTAACGACCGACCAAGCCGTCCGACCAAGATACAAATCAGGTGATGCGCAAGCAAGAATCCATTAACAGTACCATGCGTGTGACCTGTGTCAGACGCACTCCATAGATCACAGAAGATCATCGAAGAAGATCACCATAGTGAAAGCAAGTCAAACTAGCAGAAGTGCATGTAGCCGGCCTGAGAGAAGCCGACAAACGATAACAACAAACAGAGTTCATTTTACTGTCAACCCCAAGGCGGGCAACCGAAGCTTGGCCGGGTTACGTACCGGAGGCGGGGGTAGTTGTGATAGACTGCGGGGCAAGACGACACATCGGGTGTTGATGTGGAACTCTCATCAATCCAAGTCACATTTAGTTCGGGGACCGCGCGCAGACAACGCGTAAGGAAGGATCCTGCTATTCCATATCCTATGTCATTTGCTACGTACAAACCTTCGCGGCTGAGGCGTTTGCATTCCATATTTGCATGCTTGATTACATTCCGGGTTGGTAAGATAGTTTCAACCAGGAACTCTGATAAGAAGTACTATTGTGTGTTTAGGACTTTATTGTTCTATATTGTCTCTCTGATCGAGAGTGGTGCGCGTGTGAGCTGACCATCCAAGATTGACCAGTGTCTTGGAAATGGTCCAAAGTCGACTGGAGTATAGACCCACCGTCTAAGGGTCTCAAAGAATAAGTGACGGCTGTATATGTGTATGTGTGTATAAGGAACTCTGTTTATTTTTGTTGGTTACCAGAAGCCGTGGGGGCTACGTCCAAGAAGGTTACGTCCAGCCTCGCGCTTTCAAGACCTACATCCATAGAAGCAACTACTTTCCCGGTGCAGATCCGCTTACTAAGACAAACGATACCCACAGGGGTTGCCACAATGGACATACGCCACCCTGGACGGGACTTTCTCGTTCAGGGAATAAGTCTGGATTGGTATTTCTGAAAGGGAATTTCTGGTTCAGACTTGCGCGCTATACAAAACCAACTGGACGGCCAAAAGTGTTCACCCACTTCGTCACAGAAACTGATATATACGCCCTGCAGTGGCCGATAAGAACAAGTGAAACAACGCTCAAAGCGAGAGGCGGCACTACAAACAGTACCAAACTACGATTTAATTTAATTTAATCCCTTAGGTAATCCTACTAGCCAACGTCAGTCAAACAAGGCAGATCAGTCTACTGGAGCGGTGAGTGGTCTACCTTTTCTGGATTGGTGATGGTCGACAGGATACGTCAGTTGAAATAGATGATTTGTAGGATCCCGAGCGACATGCTTTGGGTATTTATTTTTGTAGTTGTTTGGCGTTTCAGAAAAGTTAACAGTAGACAATCAAACTCCACGATTATCATTGCTGATGGATGGTGCATGCTGATTTTAACAACGGTGACCAAAGCGAAACCAACATCTCATGAGCAGCATGTTCTCGCCGAACAATGTGAGGTTCTTATTATCAATGCATTTATCTAGATCAACTGCCGGCAGACGCACGGAGTACATGCCTATAGACAACACCAATGTAGTAGACGGACTGCAGCATCTCGAGTATTGCGAAGTAAACCCGGGTGACCTCTCATAAGCTAAAGCTGACGCCAGTGTTGTTTATCCAAAATCGAATCTAATTATCGAATGTGTAACGGAAACCGGTTGGAGATATTATTCCACAGACAAACTCTATGGGTACAACTATACTAAACCGACTCTTTGCAACATATTTTACACCTTACTCTCATTAGCTGGATCTAAGATTTCGTTCGTGTTGAGAATAAAGGAACTCCTGCACTTTGCCATGGCTATGATATGGAATATTGACTTAGTATCTTCAATCGCACTTACCAGAAGCAGCGATTGCTTACGGCCAATTAAAAAATATGTTCTGAATACAGCGATAAAAAACATAAAACACTTGATGGACTATATGGCGACAGCGACGATATCTACATCGCCATATTGCTTACAGTCAAAAAGTAAAATAACATCATGGCAAACGCGATAAAAGATCATGTTGGCGGTGGTAAACGACGGACGAGCGCACGAGAGGCATGGGGGCGCACCAACCAATCGGAGTGCGCACGCGAATCCGCATCTCAGAAGTTGGCGGGTAGTGACCGGCTAGCAGGAGGGCTGAGAGGTTGGGAGTCAATGAATGGATGAGCGCTTTTGCACAATTGCAGTCTAGGACATACACGACAAACACAGCACCAGAACCACTACGAACGGGTCTGGGGAGACCACGTACAGCACAAACGGATCCAAGCGGTGTGGCGGTACCATTACCGATGATCAAGCGGACAATTTGGCCGCAGGTTGGGACGGACGCTGCAACAATCGTCTGTGATGCCCGAGGACTGCAGCTGGGTGCGGACGGAGGTGCGGGCGGTCAGAGTTTTGCTCTGGAGACTATTCAGCTTCATGGTAGGAGACAGTGCGCATGGCGACCTGCTGTGGTTGGAGGACGTTGTGAGTCGGTCGGAGGACGAGGAAAACAAAGACTTAGCAGAGAACAAGAAGAGAACAGGACGTACATCGATTCACGAGAAAAACATAACAAATACGAACATTGTGTAGCCAGAAGGGTTCACACCGACGCGCGGGTCACCGATTGTCCCCGACAGCCAACGGGACTGTTGGTGTCGCTGGAAATTTACACGTGAGGGGTTAGCAGCCACGCTACAGTATTTAGACACTCTTACTTTTACTGAGATAGGAAGCAATTCATTGCTGCAGGGCAGCCCAACAAGGGTTAATTCCGTTGGTTATACCGGAAAGCTACCGGTTTCTAGGCGGGCTCTGGGGGCTTTATTGTCGTCGCCCATATTGTACCGGTATATACCAGCTGGGAACCGGTTTCAACGGGGCTCTGGGGGCTTTATTGTCGTCGCCCATATTTAAACCGGTATATACCAGTTGACAACCGGTTGCAAGCCGGACTCTGGGGGCATTTATTGTCGTCGTCATTTTTGTACCGGTACAAACCAGTTGGCTATCGGTTCTAGACGGCGCCATTTTCGTACCGGTGCTCTTAGAGCATCTCCAGCGGTAAGTATACCAGCTTGCTGCCTGTAGTATCAGTAGACGATGGCCCGCAGTGACCTTATAGGAACAAAGCATGCTGCGCAGATGCTGCGGCTGCGAAGCAGACGCAGGAGATGCGCCCTGAGCTCACTTAGACACCGGTGGGTATCGTAAAGTTGTTTTGGTTAAACTCCAGCAGTATTCGAGTTAATTAAGTATCAGATGCTATACAGATACTGTGTATTTCCTATCTCAGCCTTCGCGTAGCCCTAGTTTTAGACACTCTTATTTATGTTTTAAAGTTCTTAAAAGTGTCTAATTATACAGCACGAAATTTGAAACAAGCGTTTCAAACAAGCAGAACAGACAAGCGAGCAAAGCGAGGCCGCTTGGCCACCACTTGCCTAAAGAGTCCCGCTTGCGGTGCTCCGCTTGGCTTGTGTTTATCATAGTTATGGCAGGTACCTAATGGGTGCCTTCCAAAACCTCACGAGATTATTTAATCGAGGTTTTTATGACCCGTTTTATGGGCCTTTAATTAGTATCAAAATTCTTCCATTCTCACAGTCCAGAAATCGCTACCACAACAGCCACCAAAACAAAACTCGGACCTGTAAGTAAAGGGTCATGTGATGTGTGTACATTTGGTTTCATTATAGATTACTGACTGGGACTATTCGGCGCAGGACAAAATATGGAAGCAGCATACCTCTTCAATGCGACCTTTGGCTGTAGGACAACCCCTCCGAGCAACGAAGCTCATTTTTCAGTCTGGAATCTTTTGAGGGGGCGGGGGATATGGACGAGTGCGGGTTATCGCTCGTAATCAACACGATACTGTTTTACCTAGAGAGACTCGTTGTGTCCAAGAAGTTCTTGTTCGTTCCGCGCTCATGCGCGACCATCCACGGTGAGCGACATGGGTCCTTGAGGCAATCGAGCGTGTGATAATGCCTGATTCGCACCATCCGAGACCACTCGTAACGCAGAATCGCCTTCTTTAGGAGCCGACGGAGACGCTGCAACTCTGCAGCCTGCCTTTCGCGGGTCTTCGACGATGCGTACAGCAACAGGAGCTATCTGCTAACTCTTCGTGCTTCTTGTCTGTAGGGAATCATTCAGTATTTTGCTGGAGCGCTTTGCGGAGTATTACCGTATCCCTCACTATCAGGCTCGTGGGGGTCGCCCTCGCAGATTGCGGTACCATCATCAGGTATAGGTTTGTTGCTCGCGTTTTACGGGAGGAGCATGCAGCGCAATTCCTTGTGTAAGGAATTTGCAGTGCCACCCTCTACTTTAGCTAGGGTTTTAAATGAGCCGAGGAAGCTCTCTCCGCCGCCCTGCAGAACTACCACCCGCCAGAATCGTATGGCCGTCTTTGCAGGGACAGACAGCTCTTGCCAGGCTAGTCGCGCGCCGGCACCCCTCGTGCAATTTACTTGGGGTTCCTTGACAGCAAAAACTACAGAGTAAGTGGATCGAGATCATCTCGTTACGTATATGTATTGCTTGACGTACTAACCGCCTTTATATTCTACATGTTAGATACAGCAACCCTCAAACGTTGACGTCCAGAACGCCCATTACAATGGGTGGTTGCATAACGTTTTCGTTACTGGGACAATGTGCTATGCCGCTGATGGGTTAATTACTTGGGCAAAGCACAATTGTCCCGGTAGCTGGAATGACGGGGACACTAGCTTGGAATTCCAACGACGACTGGCCGACCCGGGACTAAACCCCGACCCTCGATACGGCGTTGTTGCAGACAGCACCTTCCCCTGCGGCAAGGACATGACAGGGAGGATTAAGACCCCGTTGAAAGCGGGGGATCTTGGCCGGCTTGTGCCCTCCGTGCGACCTGCAGCTGCAGCTATGTCGGCTGCTATAACGATGATCAGACCATCAGCGGAATGGGGTATGGGGCATGCAGAGAAGGTGTATCACCGTCTAATGCTGCCCCTGCCGTACGACGTGCACAAGAGGAAGATTAGACTAGATAACCTATTTCGACTTTCAAACTATCGTGCTAGGACAGTAGACATCAGTCAGACCCGGACAACCCATTTTCATGGACGCGAAGATAACATGTAAGCTTAATGCAATTTTGACTTATGAATCTTCCTGCACTTCTTACTAGACCGTACACTTGTTCGTTATCTCTTTTTCGCTTTGGTCTTGATGCTGGTCGTGCTTAGGAAGGAGGGGCAGATCCTCTCTGCATTAACGCGAGTAGCAGCATCATCTGCTCATGTCTTTCGCGCGCTTCAGCGCGGTCTCTCTCCAGCCTCTCTTCGTGTCTTTGCCGGTTTTTGGCAGCAATCATTGCGTCCTTCCGTGCTTGCTCTTCACGAGAGAGCCTCGCCTCTTCAAGTTCTTGCAGGCGTCTCGCCTCCGCCACGGCGATCTCCTGACGACGCACGGACTCGCGTTCGTCTCTGTCCACCTTCTCTGCAGCCATCCTTGCCTCTCTGTCGTCACGACGGCGCCTGTCCTCCTGCTAGAGTCTTCTGTCTGCGTCCTCGCGCATCAGCATCATGAGCTGCATGATGTCTCCGCCAGCCGCAGACTGTCTGTCGTCTGCGTCGTCGATGCTCCTCTTCAGCTCGTGCAGCCTCTTCTTGGCGCGGGCCCGCTTGTTAGCGGCATACGTCGCAACGAATCTCTCTTGCCCGTTGACTTCCTCGACATGTCTTGAATGTTATATCGCAGGACTCGGAGGTCCCCACCCCCGAGCCTGTTGCTGCTCGTGGACTTCTTCTCGTGTGCCAAGCGCTCGATCTCGTCATCTTGCGCTCTGGTCACGTCGCGCGAGAGATGAGGTCCTTGCGGGGACGCGAACGTGGGTCTCGCTGGCGGCGGGGATCTCTTGGCGGCCTTTGGTCTTCCTGCAGCCTTGCTTTTGCCGCTCGTCTTGCTTGCTGGTTGGCTGGCTGCGCTAGGGTTGGCTGAACGTGACTCCTCAGCGCGGCTTCCAGGGGCAGGTCGTTTGTCTTCGTCCAGGTTGACGCTCGGAACTTCCTGGGATGCGTGTGGTCCCCTTCCCGCTCGCGGACGCCCCGGAGGCCCGCCTTCTGCTAGTGCTATCTCCCTCGGCTCGTCCTGGTCTTCTGCGCTAGCCTCGTCATCGTCTTGATCTGAATATATCTCGTTGGCTATCGACACGTCGAAGGCTCCATCTTTGGTAGTAATTGTCCCCGCTGGAACTTCAACTTGGCCTTGTTCCGGGTCTGGTGTGCGCTGCCCCAGCAGACTGAGTTCGTCTTGTGGCGTGTCCTCTTCCTGCTCCTCCTCTTCTTCGTCGAGTTCGGAGACGTCTCTGCCTTGCTGGACTTCTTCATTATCCTCGCCTTCTTCTCCGACGCCACCGACGCCCTTAGCCGATAAGGTTTTCTCGACTTCTTTCAGCATGTTATCGTCGTCGTCGCCCTTGCCCCCCCGTCGTGTGACGTATGTGTGCCCCCTTCTGCTCGATATGGTACTGCACCTCCAGGGCGAGGGCAATGGCCCGCAACTTGGGGGCATGTCCCCGTTCGATCCGGTGGGCTTCGTCCTCGTGTAGAGGTTTTTAAACTTTCTACGGAGTGAGTCGAAGTCCCTCTCCAGCCAATTCCGGCGGCGCCGCTGATTGTACTCGACGGCGAGGTCCTCCCACTCGTTACGCCCGATGGGTTTGTACTTATCGGCGAGCTCAACGACGAGCAACTGCTCGTCCGGGGAGTAGTTGACATACCCCGCATTTCTTCCTCTCTATAAACAGCAAGCAGCAGACGTTAGTCACCAGTAATAACTCAGTATATACGTCCTTGCAAATACTACGCACACGAGACATCTTGGAGGCCGGAAGCAGTGTGGTCGCCTAGAAGCAGCTTGTTCACCAAGGCGCCAAAACAGATAATGAGAGACTGAAATGCAAATCTTAAAAATTAAGTTGATAAATGACTTGTTTTTTGTATGCACAACTGAAATTTTTCGCAAATCCGTATCTAGCGACTAATGTCTGGATAGAAAGAGATGGCTACACGAAATTTGACACAAGAAATGCATTGCTTTGCGCTCTTCGTACACGTCTTGCTCTTCAAAGCCGCAGTCCTTGCACGACACGTAGAAGATCTTCACCACGCCTCCTCGTGGGGAGGTACTGTAGGTCGCGGTGCTGGCAACCCAACCACCCACACCGACACACGAACCAAAGTTCGTCTCCATACCACGCCGTGACTTCCTCGCCTGGGAATACGTCGCGGACGGTAACAGCCACCACCGTCAAGTGGAACCCGGTCTGCACCTCGTGGAAGTGCACCACCGGGTTGCACGAATGATTCAGCATCTGCATCATGCCACCGCAGTGTTGGGCATCCAACCCCACGTACTTGTTCCCACTAGTTCTTTTACTGAGGCGCATACGGTAGCCTTCGTTGTATGGCTCACCGCAGCCCGGGCGACCAAATAACTGCAGCCGACCAAAATATTCCCCGATGATCTCGCCGGCAGGAATTGGCTGGGACGCAACAATCCTTCGCACGTTTGTCTGGGTATTGCGGCACAGCATTAGGCTCGTCGGCGAATTGCCGCGGAAGCCTTCGTAGGCGCAGTTGCTCTCGATACAGAAGCGACCCACGTTTGCGTTGGAGCAGCGTAGCACATTGCATCGCTGGGTACAGCCGCATCCCGTGCTGCTACGCACTCTGATAGGGACGCGTCTGAAATTCAAATTGCGTGGATTTTTGTGGGCAGCTACAAAATTCACGTCGGCAGGCCAGGTCGTGCGGTTCCAGTCTTGTCCGACGGGTGGGGCAGGAGAGTGCAATACGACAAAACCCGGCGAATTCTCCGGTGTCGGTGCTGCACGAATTGGACGGATTACACCCGCGAGGGCTGCAATCGCGTCGGAGTCGTATCCATCCGACTTCGAAAACACGACGAAAACCATTCTTCCACGCCGAACACGGTCGTGGCTCAGGCGAAACTTCGTCGAAAGGACGATATCGATCTTCAGACCGAGATCCGGATGGTGGACCGGGCGGAGAGGGTTGCGGCCTTGATGCCGCAGGAGACGACAAGGCGTGGGGCGACCAAGGCGCTATCGCAGAGGCCTGGGAGTTGGCCACCGATTGCGATGCTGCAGGATCAGTTGTGACGCAGGATGTCACCTGCGAAGCTGGCGACATCACGTCCGTGATGGCCTGCTGGCTGGACGCCTCGATGGGGGCGGGCACGGGGGCGGACATGACGAATTCCGCCAAAGACTCGACGGGCATCGTGGCTCTTTCTAATACTAGCGGATGAGTGAACGTCCGCCCAGACCGAAGCCACGGCAGCGGTGATTCACCACAATCCGCGGACGTGGGGCTCTGGGTCCTCTTTGGTGAAGGCGGCTTCGCGGCACGTGACGCGTGGGGCGATCCGACTTCAAACAGCGACCTCCTCGCACGCATGGGACTACTGGTTCTCCTAGACATTGCGGAAGTAACATAGGTTAATGGCACAGTAAAGACAATAAATACAGCAAACATGCGTACGATGGCGGAGAGATGCGGGAGACAATATTTCCGACGTGTGTGTAGCCTCTGCGGCGGCTTGTGGTCGTCTTGGCTTGGTTTGGGTGGCGTTGGGCGGCGTGTGGGGCTTCTCGTGGGCTCCGCGGCGGCTTGGCCGCGCGAGACGATGATGTGGGGGCGGCAGACAGCGCGGGCTGCTATCTCTGCACGAGGACACACAAGCAGAGGGAACCGGTAAGCAACTAGAACAAAAGAGCAAGAAACAACAGCAGCACACGCACCACTCGAGCTCCAGGACGCAGATTCCGAAATGAGGGCTGGGAAGGGAGGGAGGATCCGGTTTTCGCGCCAAACACCGTTTGAAGATCCCACGTCTTGAAGTTCGAAATTCTGTCGCTGGATAGGGGTAAGTCTAGTCACATAACCAACTCAAGATGTTAGTTTAAATCAGTTGCAAGTAGGGGTGACATTAAACCCCGATAAAAACCGTTTTATAATTCTTTTGATGAGACCACTTTTTGGTCGGAAGAAAAGAATTAGTTTGATCACAGTTTTTATGTGGCTTTAATGATCGGTTTTATCAAGTTTAATTACCCGCATAAAAACGGTTTATGGGGGTTATGGAAGGCACCCAATCGCCCATGGAAATTTAGAGTAGAACCCACAATACCACTTTGTTGGACTCCATCTTTGTATGGTCTCCTCTTAAGTACAAAATAACTGTCAGCGCCTGTCACATTGTTTAATTGTCGTACCACAGAACGGCGAGAATGCCAGCGAAGGACGCAGCAGCAGCAGCGCGGTCCTCCTCCTCGTCCCGACCGTCCCTCAACGCCATGGAGTCCGCCGCTGCAGACGCCAGGAGCCCCGGGAGCAGCTACCACCGCATCGATCTGTGCACGACGGACCCGACGGAGTTGAGCGGCGCCAGCTCTCCCGGCACCAGCTCCATGAAGCGCTTCGCCTGCGAGTTCGACCCTGGCTCGCGCAACGGCCGCGTGCTCGTGCTGCTGTTCGACCGCAACGGGGACTCGGAGTTCAAGGAGATGAGCAGGCTCGACGTCTTGCGGATGACGCAGCACGCGGCGCTGCCCAAGGAGGAGGAGCCCGAGGAGGCTGGCGAGGCATCGGACGTCGCTGGAATGCCGCTGCGGCGACTGGGGAGTATCGGAGTCAAAGGGAGACGAGCCAGTATGAGTGTGATGCGGGGAGAGGGAGGGCCGGAAGGTCCCAACTACGCCACAGTTTGCGATGTTCAGGTGGGTGTGTTTTTAGAGAAGGAGCAGGTGGCGTTCGAGTTTTTCATGGTGATCTTGTTGTGTAAATCTAGCGAGTACACGCACGAGACATCCGACGGATGGAGAACGCGTTTTCAGTTTCCAACGAGCCGTCAATCGTTATTCGCAAGCAAGCGATTCTCATCAGTGCTGGTAAAGAGGACTGTTTTGTCTGAAGACTTGTTGTCGGTTTACTGGAACTAATCCGGTGTTGTCACTTGCAGACCCGCTGCGCGCGATTGTGATGCGAGACGTGTGCTTGGTGTACGTTCCTGACGGGGCGGACAGTCTTTTGTCCATTCTCAAAGACCAATTCAGTCAGACGGCCAGAGAGAACGCTGATGCCCCTTACGAGTTCAGGTCAGTGCAACCAAAACCATTTTTGTGCTGCGTATGTTGCTGATGATGATTGATGCTATGCAGGGCATTAGAGGCGCTGCTGTCGACTGTGTCGCGGTATTTCCAAGCAGACTACGAGAAACTCGCTCCCGTTGTGATCTCTGCATTGGATCGACTGGTTCAAGTAAACCTTCACTCACGCGAGTTAGAGACCCTGCGCGAGTTTAAGAACACAATGAACGAGTTCGAGTCGCAAGTGGACGGTGTGCGCCGCGTGCTGATGGAGCTGCTGGACAACGAAGAAGATCTTCGCCTACTGTACCTAACCAAGCTCCACGAAGACCCCACTCTTCTGACGGACCTGTACAGCTTTGACTCTGAAGAAGCTGAAGTGCTGATTGAGAATTATCTACAAGACATCTTCTCGACTCGTACGAAGGCGGACCTGATGCAGCACCGAATCACAAACACAGAAAGTTTGGTGATGTTGAAGCTTGACTCGATGCGAAACTACTTGCTCCGAGTAGATCTTGTGTTTTCTCTCGTGATGATCAGTCTTTCTGTCGGCACGCTGCTCGCTGGAGTGTTTGGCATGAATCTGGCCTCAGGAGTGGAAGAGGCTTGGGGCTGGTTCTGGGGAGTTGCGCTCTCTTGTGTGATTGCTTTCATTGTTGTCACGCTTGCTGGCATTCTGTTTTTAAACAGAAAGGAGTGCTGCAGCTTTAGATGAGAGCAGATTTGATTTTGTTAAGTTCTCGTTCAGTACACCATCACTGCCAGAAGAACTGTAGTTATTGGGTTTCTGATAAAGCTTTGTTTCTTGAAGCAGCATCGTAACGTACTACTGCCAAGACAACTACTTCTTGTCAAACTTGACAGCTCCAAGAGTGAACTGTTCCTGGCTGCCCTTCGCCAAAATCTCGCCCAGTTTCGTGCCAATGAGATGATGGTTCGTGATTTTGATATCACGCTGCTTGCGAGGACGGTTCTTCTTTTATCCTCCTTCAGACGGCGCTTCATTTGACGGCGACTGGCATCCACCTTCGCTTGCGTCGTCAGGCCAGCTTGGACCAGCTTCTTTTCGAACTCGGCGCGATCTGTCGGCCACGCCCGAAGAGTATCACGCCACAACTGGCGGATATCGTTCGTGCAGCCTGCAGATAACAGCACACGAGCACAGTCAGGCTCTACCAAGTGCAGCATTCATCGCACAAACGACACAGAAACACAGTATCGTACCGTGCTTCACCATCTGAAACTTGGGACCGCGCTTCGGTAGAAGATCCCAGCGATCACTGCTTGCCACGTTTCGCCTCTTTGCGTCAGGGAAGGGAACATCCATCGGGAGATGCTCGTTGTCAAACTTGAACATATACCTGCAAGACAATAACAGCAAAATGGTCAACCAATGCAAACCCAGCCACGATAAGAAGATACCGATACGGTACAGGCCGTTTGAAATTGAAAACGCACTTGATCTTCTTCGATATGTTGAGGTCCCGCGTTGACGAAACACTTTTAGTCGCCATCCCTGCAAATGGTGCTGGGCGGGTGGTACTAGAGCTCTAAAAACATCGAAAGGCGACGGTAAACATTGAGAATACCACGAAAACGTACAACGTCTAACCAACACCGTACCTTGACTGCTGCCGACACGCGGAACCAGTTATCGCCAACGCGGAAAGCATCGCCGCGACGGATTTCTTCAGTGAGATCTTGGCTGCAGTGGGCCAAATAGCTACCAGCCTCCACCGTGGAGACCCCGGAGAGGTCCACGAGGAACGTGGGCCCGCGCGAATAGTACACTTCGGCGCCCTTGTCCGCATTCTTTAAGCAAATGATCTCACCCGTGCGCGTCAACTCTTTGAGATCGTCTTCCACGCCGACATAGCAATCGATCAAGTCTTCAATCGGCATGCCCTCTGGAATCTACACAAAGCAATGTCAACACAATCAGATTGTCAAATACAGTTAACCCCTCAAGCTTGAAAACTCACTCGGTCAAGGATTTTGATCAGTTGCATCCGGTTCTTGATGTCGTATTTGGCCTGAAGACACACAACAAGAAGTCATGAGCAACTCCAGCCAACCCCAGGAAGCTGGAAACGCCACTCTCACCTGGTACGCGTACTGGTCGCCCTGGATTCGAACTTTTGGGTTGTTCTTGAGTCGCTGCTCCACTTGGTCGTCCATACTGAGGTCCTATGAGCAGCAAGCAGCAGGTGTGAATCCCCTTCCTCGCTCTGGTTCCCAGCCGCCCATTCACGTACGACGCCCGTGTGCTTGAAGATGTCCGTGACCGCCACCGCCTTGTGCATCGGGACCTTGCGGAGATACTCCAGGATCTTGTAGACCTTGGCGCCGTCATTCTTGGGCACCTGCGACGCGTCCACTGTTCAGAGCCCCAAGCAGCGTCAGTTTGAGGCGCCTAATGGCAGCGAAAAGGGCAGAGAAGAAAGCCGCTTACCGTCGGAGATGATCGTCTCCTTCACCGCCTTCGTGGGGACAACGGGGGCGCCGCCTCCGCCGCCTGCTGCGACCCGTACGCCAAGTTGCGCCACATTCTCAAATGACAATAAAAAACCGTCGACTGGATTGAAATTTAATTTTGGGGTTAGGGTTTTCGGGTATTAGAATAACTTACCGTAAAGTATTATAACAAATACGGTAATGGAGACGGAGCGAGCCAAGACGAACGAGACGGAGACGCTGACGGACCTCGTGTTGGAGTTCCTGGAGGCGACAGTGCACGAGTTTCTGTAAGTTAATTGCAGTTTAATAGAGGACATTGGATGGGTGCTTTAAAAATCAAAACAATGCTAACTTCCTAGCTGCTGTAGGTTCGCCTGGCATGTTTATCCGAGAGGTGCGTACGGAGTTTTGGTCGTCTAGTAGTCCAGTTATCCACTTACCCCCTTTGTGGCTCTATTTGCGGTACAGAAGCTTTTGAGCCACGCGTGTTGTACGACGTGCCGATCCACATGAGTCGCCACCCGCTGCTTTGTGAGTACATCCACTCCATGTTGACTGGATGCCGTTCGTGGCTCATGAAAGGAGAAGTGGAGAAGTTGTGCGTCATTCTCCTCTCAAAGGACGGAAGGACCACGGAGACTCTAGTGATTGAGCCGGGGTGGAGTGCGGCCTTTATTGAAGCTGCCGCCGCAGACGAAGACCAGCCGCTCCCCTTGCTGCAGCTTGAAGAGGCTTTTCGTGAAGCAATGGTGGCGCTAGTAGCGACCCCAGTGACGAATGATGCGAACCAGACGGATGACAATGACAACAAGCCCAATACGTTCCGCATCTTGGCTCAGACAGTTGAAGACGCTACCACCAAAACAACTTCCGTGGACGACCACAACGCCGCCAACTCGTGGGTGTTGGCCGATCCGTTCTGGTGCGAGCAGCAGAAGAAGCCCAACGAGATTTCCCCAGTCAAAACCATCCACGCGCAAGTCTCTCCTGTCCGACTCAACGTCTACACCGAGAAGCAGCCGCCAGCAGTTGTGACCGAGTGATCAGATGGCTACAGCTTACAAGATGGCTACATCTTACCAGACAGTTCGTACTTACCACTTGACTTGTTTTCACTATCAAACCTCCATTTGAATTTTACGCGGGCAGGCGATGACTCGGCTCGGACTGTCGGACAGCATGCGCTCGGACGTGGCGTTGGAGGCGACGGAGCCTCTGCACGCAACGTCAAACCGTCGACCCCTCGTCGACCGCTCGTTGCTCCACCCGCAGCAGCAGCAGACGCGTCAAACGACCAGGAGAGGGCGAGAAAGGCGACGCTCTCCAAGGCGCTCAAACTCGTTCTAGGCGGCGTCTTGTGCGTGTTTTTCCTCTCCACGGGGCTGCGGGCGCTCGGCTCTTCGCTAGTCAAGTGGACGCACAGCTCGTCGCAGGTTGCAGCGCAGTTTGAGCAGCTGGAGAGGCGGATTTCGCTGCTGGGGAGAGACACGACGAGGCTCAAGACGACGGCCGAAGCGTTCCTGAAGCGCTGCCAGCAGACGCAGGTGGCGGCCTCCACGAGGACAGAAATGGTGCAAATATCCGCCAGGAAGAGCTTCGATGAACAGGCGAAGACGCAGCTGCAGGAGCACCAAGAGCTCGTGAAGGAGGTCATGCAGTACTACGCTCAACAGGAGCGGACACTCCAGGAGACGCGAGAACGGCTGCTGCAGATGAACGTCACTCTGCCCGTTCAGATTGCAGTGAGGTCGGTGCCTGAGAGCTGGCAGAAAGAGAACGAGCAGGTGCTGAGAGACGTGGACGCTGGCGACCGGCTTGGAAACGCCATGGGAGAGCTTTCGTTCATTGCGGAGAAAAATCTGCAGCGAGATGGCAATGATGGAAACTATCAGCGAGAGAGTGTGGAGCATATCGCCATCCAGACGAGCTCGGCGGAGACGCAGTCGACCTCACCCGGGATGATCTTCGTCTTTTACGCGTTTGTCATCAGCGTTTCTGCTGGGTATATGTGGAGTGCAGTATCGGTGTCGAAGAAGGAGATGGACGACAAGTGGTCGTGGTCACCAGTTCCCAAGGCTTTGGGTCGCTTGAAGGCGTTGTTGAGCTCACTCGTGGTACGTAATGTGAAGTCCCTTCCTGAAGAATTAATTCCTAATCTGCTCGTGATGGTTCCAGGTTATTGAAGATCTGCGAGAAACTAGCAGCGAAGCTCATGCTACTCATTCGTTGGAGCACGTTGAGCACATTGAGTTTTGAGTAGTGCATCCGCTAGTATTTACGTACTTCAAAGTACAAGGAGAGTGGCTGCACTGCAAGTAGCCAGTGTGATTTTATCGGTAGTCATATTCATGAATTAATACGAAGTGCGACCCCATGTCAGTTGTCTACGCAGTTCCGAACGATTTGGTCCCATGGTGGATAGGAGCACCTTTGCCTCTGGATTTTGGTGTTGTAGTTGGCCCCTGCCCACAAATTGCTCTTCGAATGAGCTCTTTCTTCCTCTCAAATGACGTGCGCACACTGGCAGGAGTGTTGGAAATGTAGTCCATTAGCACGTAGACGATGACGATAGCAGCATGTTCCAGTACCAATGCCACAATAAAGCGAGAAGAAATGCTCAGACATGAAAATTCCGGCCCCATACTACGCAAACATTGATCAAGCAAGGTCAGCAATTGAAAGCAAAACAAGTAGTTTTATCATGCATGCATACCTGAAGTCCTTTCCATTAAAGCGCTTCAGAGAGGTACACTCCGCGATAAAGTACTCGAGCTCACCAGTGCTCAAACAAATGAGCCCAACGACCACAAAAATGGCCAAGAACAGCGTAATAAACAACATCTTCTCCCACTGGCCGATACTGTTCGACTTCCGAGGCACCGGTCGTCGACGCAGCAAAACCAGTTTGTAAAAGCGTTTTGAATGTGGATAACGTTGTTCACCATGCAGGCCATGGCACAGAATGGCCACACAACAGAAAACATCACGACGTATCCCTAGATCCATTGAACAGCGAATGAAAATTAGCAGCAACGAGAGAAACAAGTTTAACGCGACCACGTACGTATTGGATAACCATCCGAAGGTAGTCCGGCTGCGAGTGCACACATCTCGTTAGTATAATGCTATACGATAAATAATATGTTTTCGAGCCTGCACTCACAAAGGCATTATACAGAGGCAGTTGGCTTTCCTCAAGTACATCGTCAGCTGTCATGAAGTCTAGCAAAAACCAGGTAGTTAGCTCCAATGTACTTCGAAGTATATCTTAAATATTTGGAACAGCTTCTTACATTTATCGTTCTCGAAGCCTTCCAGAGTGGGTATTGATACTCCGAGCGCTTCTTCAAGGTATGGGATTCGAATTGGGGTCATCATTTGTAGCTAATCCAGCAAAACACACAAAAAGGTTAGTTAATGCAAATGTGAAGTCGAAGTAAGATGTACTTACCTCGATCTTGGTCTTAAAAGCTACTGATCGTGAACAAGGAGACTGCGAACCACCGGAGAGATTCTCAAAAGACGAGTGATACTCTGAAAGTGCGAGAAGTGTTTCTGCCGGATTGGCCTTCATGATCTTTTTCGCCAGCTTAGACGCTCTCAGCGTCTCCTCCGGAAAATAATTGGTAGCGACGTATCGATGAGAAGGTTTAAAGCTTGTGTGATCAAGAGCGGGGTGACAAATGCTGTCGACATATCAATTATGCCACCTTGCCATTGGACAGTTAGTTTGGTGTATGTAAGATTCGCCGAAAGCCACGTTTCCACCTCATTTCCAAACGGTATAATCACAAACGAAATGATCATGAACCATAGGAAGAAGGAGATCCAGTTGATCGCAAATAGGCGATTCACCATAGTCCGTTGAAAATGCGCTTCCGTCACGTGATTCTCTCGTGTCACGAAGAAACCAATGAGTTTTACACTCAGCAAGTACACGACAATGTCGAGTGAGATACCCAGCAGAATTCCTTGCGCAAAGATGTAGAACCATCTCCCCGTCAGTAAAATCGGTCTCTCCGTATTGAAACACGACAGGAATGCAACGCAATCGGGGCACTTGCTACAAGCTGGAGCCATCATAGCTGCAGTGTACCATTGCACGAAAAAGCGGTTCCCACAACGTACGTCGCAATGAACGAAGCAAATACCATGAAGGTTTGAATGTACGCAGGAATGCGCCACAGCGGATTGTAGTACGGCTCACGGAATAGCACCGCGCCATGGGAGTCCACGACGTCACGATAGCCTGATGGCTTGAACGTTGCATTCGGATAATCGGCTTCTTTGAACAACCTGAGGTTCCAAGCATCGTTCAGCAAATTGTTCTGTCTCGTCCAAGTTTTGAGAAAGCAAGTGCCCCAAATCGTAACCGTACAAAACCCGAAAATACAAAGCGTTCTCATGTAGGCATCAGCTCCAACCCACCGACACGAAATATACACTGCACACCCAACCAGTGCAGGAATCAATAAGCACTTCGTATAGACGAACAAAAAGCTGAAGTAGAACGCCACACGCTCTCCGTAGTAGTACCGGAGCTCATTCGTGATCTCCGTCGACTTCCACCACCACAGTCCACATTTGGCCAACAACATATTATCTACGTGTCGATTGTGAAGCGGGAAGCAAGACAGGATAATCGACTCATTTTGGTTGACCTCTTCGAACGAGATGTTGGCTCCTGGGGGCTCAGTTCTTCCACATTGGCCGTGGACGTGATGATACGGGCAATAGTCTGGATCCGCTCAGCGGGGGTAAACTTCTCGTCATCATCTAGTGATTCCTCTTTGAATCTTTGACAGCTTCTCCTTGTGCTACGGGCGATTCCACATCTCCGATGCTGCTCGAAGCGATCAGTTCCTCGATTTCAGAGGGCACTTCACCAACAGCTCCGATTTGTAGCCAACGCTCAAGAACCAGTCGACTCTTTTCCGTCACCAACCTTGACGGCGACGGACGTAGGAGGAGAATGAGGTACTTTCGCGAGTACAAAGTACTTGAAAGCACAGACACTTCCAATCCAGCATTGATACAGCGGGTGAGCACCTCTAATTGACGCTTTCCCACCGCATCAAGCCCGTTCCGAGCTAGAATCCGTGGCGTGGTGGGTTTGTTGTGTAGGATCAAGGCAAACTCGTACTTCATCCGGTAGTCGGCCACCGGAGCGCTCGAAATGCTGTTCGCATGTCGAGGGGACCAGACTCGAGGCATGGCGTTCTTCGACTTGGGCGACGAGAACCGTGGAGACGGCAAAGTGCCAGCGGACGGAGCCAAATGCTGCACGAGATATTCCAGCGACTTTGTGTATGTGCGTGGGCGAAATGTCGGCCCCGACTCGAGAAGCTGCCAGTCTGTTGAGCCCGTGTAGCTCTTGACCCGCCGATGCTGGAACGGGATGGAGCGGCTACTTCCTTCGTCCTCAATACCTTGCTCCAGTTCTTCGTCCAGTTCCGATCGAGTTCGGTCCGTCACCGCATCACTGGAGACCGAGTGCTTGAACAGGTTGAGGCGAAAATCACTTCGAGGGTCCGCACGTCGGTGTCGAATCACCGACGGGGAGTCCCTGGGCCTCCTTCATCGCCTGTAGCAACAGTTCTGGGACCGGATACTTGGGTCGTGGACGGTCGTCTCAGGTCCTGCTGCTCGTCAGCACTGAAATCCCAAAGCCGCTGTAGCCCCGTCTTGCTCTTGGCTGGTCCATTGTCTGCCATGACAGGAACTTCAACTACTGGTATTGACGCCACTTCAACTTGGCAGTTGCGCACGAAAGGACGCGTCGTTTCGCGTCCTGAAGTAGCAGTAGGAGGAGACTGTCTCCGCTACTTGGGAGATAGATCTTACGACATCATGGACCCGCAAACGGCGGAGGCGGGCGAGGCCTATCTCAACTCCATGGGCTTCCGGTCGCTCATTGAGTGGATGACGGCAGAAGCGCTTTTGTCCCGACCGGATGACCCGTTGATGTTCCTCCAGTCGCTACTACAGGAAAAGATCGGAGAGGTGGCACTTTTGGTGTACTGCTGTTTTGTTGGCTGTGCACTCTCCTGATTGTTTGCACATTGGCAGAGAAAAAGCGGCGACAAGTTCCAGTCGGAGCATACACTGACTTACATCAAGCAGTGCTACGCTGCAGCGAGGTATTGAGATGATACTCAATGTTCAGTGCTGGTCGTAGCTTAACTCTAATGAAGAATGTTCGACTAGTGCATCGGCTGACGAGAACGGTCGGATTCTGGTCAAGCCGCGGAAATTCGCGTACGTTTTCGATTGACTTTATCTCTGTAAGCCATAACTCTTACGATTTTTTTGGTGTTTTACCAGACCCCCTACCACCCCTGCCATTGAACCATCTCCAGTACAACATGGTAACGACCCAGTTTTGGTGCATCGACTGTCGAAGATGGAGCAGCTCATTCAAGCTTGCCGCGTAATCGGGTCAGAGCTCGACCCCACGGAAGGTTGGTAGCAACTATTGGTTTACTGCGCCTTTGTTATCACTGACTTGTAATTGTATTTACGATGGGCTCAGCAACAAAAATCATCATCAAGCAAGCGTGCTCCGTTTTGAACGCGGAGCGAGCGACGCTTTTCATTTATGTAAGCCCTCTAACCTACGCTTTCATCTTGACTATAACTTTTATTAACAGCAATTAATCTGCCACAGGAAAGAGCAACGGACATGCTGGTATTGAAAGTGTCGGAAGGAGCCACAGATATCCGTGTGCCGTTCGGAAAGGTAACACATCTTACCTACTGCGATATGTTGTGGCAATGCACTAAGCACAATGTGATTAAATAGGGAATTGCTGGCACCGTAGCAGCAACTGGCAAGGCAATGAACATTTTGGATGCGTACACAGACCCGAATTTCGATTCGCAGTACGACCAACGCAATGGGTACCAAACGCGCTCAATGCTGTGTGTACCGGTCCGCAACGGATCAAACAACACCGTGGGGTCATGCAAGTGCTCAACAAAATATCTGTGGCGAAGAAGGCGAGCTTTTCCGACGAAGACGAGGAGATCCTAACGATCCTGGCAGCTCAAGCGGGTGTTGCGCTCCACAATGCGGAAACTCACGTTGTTGCGTGTATCGCCCGTGAGCGAGTCAAAGATGTGCTGAGTATCGTTCAGGACATGCACCGAGATCTTGGATTCATCTCGCTCATGTTCACGATTTCGACCCGCGTTCAGAGGTTTGTCAACTCTGACCGCTGCACCCTCTACATTGTAGATCGTGCGAAGAATGAACTATGGACGTTGCAGGGTGAGGTGAACATCCGAGTGCCACTGAATCAGGGAATTGCAGGGGCTGTCGCTCAAAATAATGAGACGATCAACCTCGCCAATGCCTACGACGATCCGCGATTCAACAAGGAGTTTGACCAAAAGCTCGGGTACCAGACTCGCAGTGTGCTGGCGATGCCTCTGCGCAACGGATCTGGTGAAGTCATTGCTGTCGTACAGCTAATAAACAAGATCGACTCGAGCGGCGTGTTCTCCCGGACGACGAGGAGCTGCTCGCCACCTTCTTACACATCGCAGGACCCATTCTCTTCAACTCGTCACACTCGCATTTGACGAACTCGTCATCGCAAAATAAGGATGAGGTCGGCACAGAGTTCACGGGGAAAAGTACACGCGGAGGACAAGATATAGTTGAGATGAACGTCATTTCGGAGAATGACGAGGAAGAAGCGTAAATGCAGGTAGGTATTCGTGCAGTCCACGAAAATAGTTCCTAGTTTTCAGCTTAAACCCTCTTATGCTAGCAGCTACCAAGTTCTTCATCATTTGATGCGTCCTCCATCTCGGCCTTCCGGGGTGCAGTCCTCACTTCCAGCAACATCGCGTCCCAACCACTTGGAATTCGCTTCCGTATTCAGCGAAACGAAACTAGTCCTGGCAATCCAGACATTGGATGCAACATGGAAAAAGATGGAGAACCAGACAAAACTAGCTACAAGTAGTGAGGAAGAGTATACCAATGATTTTCCCGTGTCGCCACCATTATCAGACTCGTTACGCGAAGCATTGTGCACGTTGCTCGAGATTGTAGCTGGCTTCGATAACCCAGACTTCACGACTAAGTCGAACCTGGTAACTACTTGTACAGCACGAGTGCTAGGATGTTTGAATCGGTTTGTGGTAAATTCCACAGACAAGAAACCTGCAATCGGCGAATGTTGTGATCGAAAATGTGAGCAGCGGCTGCTTCATCTCGTCTTGTTGAATATTCTCTTTCGCATGTGCAAGGAATCGGAGATAGTTCGCAGAGTGGTTAAGGAAGACTTGCACAAGTTTTTGCTTAAAATGTGCAGAGCGAACGAAGTGTGGAAAACTGACCCAGATACTGGTATTGATGTGGAACACGAGCAAGAAGTTCAAATTCAGCACGTAGAACCATTTGACGCAAACGATCTCATGATAACTATCGATCCATTTGACTGGTGCTACCAGTCATTGTGTGCTCAAATGCTGAAAGAGAATTCCCACGCCTTCTTTATTCCGGTTGGGATCCGATCACTGATCTGCTTGCTCCGGGGACACAAAATACCCACCGACGAAGTCTCGGAGTTTCAGCAGCAGACACACACGCCCACAGATACCCGAGAAAAGAGTCCCAAACGCAGAAAACTTCCGTCAATTTTCACTTTTCCACTGCACGAGGCAAAGGGAGATCACGATTCGCTCAAGAAACATCAGCACAAATTAGCACCTCTTTCTTGTTATACACAACATGAGCAGCGCAAAACTCATTGCTTGTGGAGTGTGGTGCTCAATGAAGATTCAGCAAGGCACTTGGCACTTCGATCGTTAATTGCGCTTGCGATTCATCTCCCTCGACCATCAGACGAGTACAGATCGATTATACGCGAAAGGGGTTCATTTGCCAGGTTCTTCACGCGTACAATGACTTACCATCGAGCCATCTTGTAGGGAAAAGAGCGGTATCGTGGTTGAGTGAAAAAATGCCTCTGAACTACTGCCATTCCAACAAACCCCTACCCAAGGGTTAACATTGAAGCGTATCGCTCGTACGGCGTTATCTCTTTTTGTTGGCGAGCATAACTCTAGCTCACTTAAAAGCGTTCCCGGACAACAGTATTTGGCTCGGGGACGAAATACTCTCAGTCCGATGAACAAGCACAGCAAGAATGGTAACAAAGGCATCAAATCTGGAGATTGTCAGCCAGTATCGATCCAGCATCGCCTAAATGCCGCCTCTAAAACTGCAAATTGGGAGATCGCACAATGGGAACATCACCACCAGAGGATCCACATCGATGGAAATCGGCGAAGACTCTCTATCCGAAAAATGTGCTCTGATATTGAAAGCATTCGCAGCCATCTACTGCGCAGCTTGGAAGTGCTTTGCTCTGGACGACAGCACCCAGACCCCCAACAATCCTTTTCACAGTGGATCAAGTCACTACCGACACTTGAAACACTTGAACATGAACGCCAGTACCAACAAGAAATGCGTCACCGCCAAATTCTGGAGCAACAGTATCAGATTGAGCTTTTACGCCGTCACGAACGAGACGAGTGTGCACAAATGCAAGCAAACGACTACAACATTCCGAAAGAGAGCGAAGTCTCAATTCAACAAGAAAAACACGAGCGGTTCCTTCGCATGCGAGCTGAGATGCGTCAACTCGAGGAGAATGAGTCAGATCGGGATAACTTCAAAGGAAGAACCGACACAAATGCTGCAAGGACACCAACCAAGAAAGAAAAACTTGTCCTTCAAGAACGGCAGCGATTGCTACAACTCGAAGATCAAAGACGTGAAAGACGCGAGCTGGAGAAAATGGCGCGAGAAGATTTGTATTATGCTGAGAGAATTTTGCAAGCAAAGGCAAAGGCGAAGGAGGAACAAGAGAAACGAGAGCGAAATGTAGACCGACACACAAGTGCAATTGATGACCAGCGACAACGGATCTCTCGAATGCGGATATTGGACGAGGAGAAAAGGTTGGTCGAACGAGAGATAACTGCAATGCGTGTTGAGGATTTGTGTGGAAGACAAATGCGCTATCGGGAGGCGGAAAAGGCGAAGGAAGACGTCCACAAGGAATGGAGAGAGCGCAAATCCATGACAGCAGAAGAACACGATTGTCGATCACGTTGGACGCTATGGGAACGATTTATGATTCAGCAGCAGCAGGCAGAGTTGAAACAGCAACGAGCTGAAGCCAGAAGACTAAAACGACAGCAAAAGCGAGAAAAAGAAGAGGCCAAAGCTGCGTGGAGCGAAAGTTGGGACCAAGACGGCAACAAATATTACTACAATTCCATTACGGGGTATCACAATGGGAAGCTCCGATCTAGAGAACTCAGGGAGTTCCTTTATCAACTATTACTTCTTGAAGTACAATACATGACGCGAATATATTCATTCTTCTACAACAGGGTTCCACTCTTCAATTTCGTCAAGGCCTTCAACCAAAGTGGTCCAGTCAATCGTACTATCAAGGCTTTCGACCGTGTACCCTTGCTGTGTTTCACCACTGGGAAAGATCTGGCGTCCTGCAAAATCAAAGAATTTTTCCCACTCCTTGACTGCTTCCTGATCTTCTGATAGTTTCGACCGGTTTTGTATGATCAGCTGCACCATTTTCTCATGAAATGCTGCATCGGTGGCCAACTTCACTGCTAGAGATACATACTCGTTTAGGGAAGTAGCGATGAGGTCGTTGATCCCCATCTGCTGGTAGAATCCATAGGTAATTCGTGAAGCCCAAAACTCGTTGGGAAAAGTTACGACCGGGACAGCAACTGAAAAAGCCGTCAAGGAGGCGCGTGGACGCGTAAGGTGAAGACTCGCCACAACGGCGTCTGCAGCCCGCATGAGCATCGATTCCTGTTTCTGGTCCACGTCGGTGAGAAAGTGTAGCCGAGTTGGGTCAACACCTGCGGATTCCATCCGAGTTTGAAGTTGGTCTTTCCAAACCTTACGACTTGAGGTCGAGAGGAGGAAGAAATGAGCCTTCTTGTCTTTCCTGAATATGCTTGCCACGGCGGCGTCAAAATCAGGATGGATGTGGATAATAGACTGCTCGGAACAAGGTGAACACAATGGTGTGAGCAGGCAACGTGAGTAAATAGTGTAACCAGTGCACGGACCTCAATCGCGAGATAGAAGCGGAAGTCGGATTGGATGTCGAAGCGCTCTTCGATCGCACGGCGGACTTGGTCTTTACTGACGCTTTTCTTAGGCAGAGCTGGAAGCTTGTGGTAGACCCCATTCCTCTGATCAAACATTAAACAAATTAGTACACTGTGCGCATTTCATGGCCAATTTATGGTGTCGTACTTGAACCGGTAAACGACTTCTGAGTGGTGTGAGCTGACGCTGTTGTGTTCGTGTTCACTGGCGAGGAAATAGTCCACTGTCGGCACACCGGAGGTGTCTGCATTGCCCCACCAAACAGCTTGGACTGGAGCTAATCGAGCGAGCGACACGAAATACGTCGTTTTATCCATTCCGAGCTGTTGATTAAATCAAACGGAACAAGTGAGAAACCCATACCAGCCCACTAACGTTGCCCAAACCAACCTCGGGGTAGATTAGAACATCCATATGCCAGGCTCGAATTTCTTCTCGAGCAATCCTTATATCCTTCGGAAGTGCAATAATCTACAGCAAGACTGGGGTCAGCAGAAAGCCAAGTTGCTCAAAATGACTGTTTCAAGCTCACCGTCTCAGTAATTGTTTCGATTTGCTTGACCACCTTCATAGATTTACTTTGACCAATTGCGAAGACAACGATCTCGTACTTGTTGCGATCGAACTGGGGTAGCAACTCCGACATGTACAGCCCCACCGCAGAGTTGAGCATGTAGCGCGAGACAAACCCAATTCGCAGTCTCCGCGGGCCAATCTGTGTGAATTCAATGGCACATGTTAGTTTCCGCATGATAGAAATTCAACAACAACTTTCAAGAGTAAGTACCTCCGGTCTGCTGACATCGTCTCTTTGCTGGGTGTACGGAAGCGGTACGATGCCGTAGCTTGCCACATAATCTTCGCTCATAAGCTGGCGTTGATAGAGTAGTTGCCAGTACAAAAACCCATAGCAGCCTTGAGTTCACGATTATTTCGGTTGTGCGCTGCCAATGTGATTCCAGTGGAGAGAGATACTCGATTGGGGTCCACCTCGGTCTTTTCGAGGGAATCAACTGTTTCACTAAATAGGTCAGTATAGCGGTGCCACGCATTACCCGTAGTTAAAGTGCATCCACTTACGGTTATGTAGCAATGTCTCCACTTCCCGCTCAAAGCGGTCACGATACGCGTCAATCTCTTTTGCGTCGACGGAAGAACACGAGGCAGAACTGTTGCTTTCATCACCATTATCCGTGTACGAGGCTGGAAGCGATCGTGAGATTCTTGGTCGAGAATCTATTCACACAGTAGTTAACGTTAGACTTGGAGCCGTGTAGCATTGAAGTACCTGTATAACTGCCTTTGTACCTGACTGTAAAGGTCAATGCTTTGTTGCATTTCTCCGAGTGCTTCAAGCGTTTCCGCAAGGTTTAGCTACAACACGAAAAACAACAGCAAGTCAGGTACGTGAAAAGAAATTACACTTACAGCTATTGCACTTACCTTGCCAACCAGTAACCCGAGATCAGCCGAGCGCTGGTATTCATCCAGCGCAGTCTCAAATTGACCAGCATTAGCGAGCAAATTTCCGCGATCATTGTGAAAAACAGGTTCATCCGGCCAGCGTTCCAGCGCTTCATTAAGACAGCGATCCGCGTGATACCAGCCATCAGTGACACGAATGAGCTCGCACATCCTCCCCGTAGCGTCTTTGACCACATTCTCCGACTTCTCCGGCTGGTTGTCCAGCCAGCTCCTGGGCGTCTTGGCCACTTTACTGTACTCTTTCATTGCCTCCTCCCACTGTCCCTGCGACTGCACAGCATCGCCCAAGTTCACCGCCGCTTGAATGTGCATGGGATTCAGCTCCAACGCCCTTCGATAGTGACGAACAGCCTCGCTCACCCTCCCCAGCGACTTGAGACAGACGCCCAAGGACGTGTGGAACCCCTCGTCGCTCTCGTTGGACTGCACCGCTCGCTGCAACAGCTTGAGCGCCTGGAGTTTCTCCCCGTCCTGATACAGTGCAAGCCCCAGTAGATGCTGCGCCTTCGCGTGGTCTGGGAACAGCTCCAGCACATACCGGTAGATCCTCGAGGCCGTGACGCGGTCCCTGGCGTTGTGCAGCTGCGCACCGGCCTCCAGTGCGTCCGCCACACTCAGCCGGCCCTTGACACCTGGCAGCAAGATGGAGCCGACCCAGAAGGTGCGCGTGGACAGGGCCACCATGTTGCCGTTGTTCTCGAGGCCGACGGTGATGGCGTACGAGAGGCCCGGGACGAGGCCTGCGACGTGGAACGTCGTGTAGTTCAAGCTCTGGTCGAAGCAGGACTCGTCCATGTCGTTCCCGCCTTTGCCCAGCGTCACATCGGGCGGGACGAAAGCCGGCTGCATGAGGATGCAGACGCGAGAGCGACGCAGGCCGCCGCTTAGAAGTTCCCCTCGGATCTCGATCTCCACCTGCAGCTCTGTGGCCGCCAGCATCATGTCGTTTTGCGGGTGCACGATCTCCAGTAGCGGGTGCGTGTAGTACGGCATGGGGTCGTTGAAGCCGGGCGACAGCGCCGTCGTCCAGGAGCACAGGCACACGAAGGCGAGCAGCCATGGCAAGGACGCCATTAGTGAGCTCTTGGGATCTTGATTGGCATGGACTATTTTTACTGACTAATGGGAAGGCAGCTTGGGTTTGAGCGTGACCAATCAGAAGAGAGCAGTATCAACGGTGCTCCGTGTTCGAGCGGGACGTCGCCATTTCTAAAGACGCCTCAAGTCGGACCAATGGCCACCACGCACGACCGCTACGAGCACCCGCTGGTGAGCCGCTATGCCACCAAGGAGATGAGCGAGATCTGGTCTCCGGACCGCAAGTTCTCGACGTGGCGCCGGCTGTGGCTGGCGCTGGCGTCGTCCGAGAAGGAGCTGGGCCTGGCCATCACGCAGGAGCAGCTGGACGCCATGCAGGCGCACCTGACGGACATCGACTACGAGTACGCGGCCGAGATGGAGAAGAAGTTCCGCCACGACGTCATGGCCCACGTCCACGCGTTCGGCAAGGAGGCGCCCGTGGCGATGCCCATTATCCACTTGGGCGCCACGAGCTGCTACGTGGGCGACAACGCCGACATCATCCAGATCAAGCAGGGCCTGCAGCTGATTCAGCGCAAGATGGTGAAAGCCATCAAGACGCTGGCCGACTTTGCCATCCAGTACAAGGACATGCCCACCATGGGCTTCACGCACTTCCAGCCGGCGCAGCTCGTGACGGTGGGCAAGCGCGCGTCGCTCTGGCTGCAGGACCTGTGGCTCGACTTCCAGCACCTCTCGGAGCAGATCGACAGCCTCCCCATGCGCGGTGTGAAGGGAACGACGGGCACCCAGGCCAGCTTCCTCGACCTGTTTGAGGGTGACCACGAAAAGGTGACACGCCGTGTTCGTCACGCCACTTTTGGCGTGTTGTAAACTCGTACCCATGGTGGTAACGCGGCTGATGAGTTTACTTTTTGTTTGTTTGTTGCTGTGATGACGCACTCAACAGGTCAAGAAGCTGAACGAACTGGTGGCGGACAAGATGGGCTTCAAGAAGGTCATCCCCGTGTCCGGCCAGACGTACTCGCGCAAGATCGACTACTTCGTGCTGTCGATCCTGTCGGGCATCGCCCAGTCGGCGTACAAGATGGCGGGCGACATCCGTCTCCTGGCCAACATGAAGGAGATCGAGGAGCCGTTCGAGAAGAACCAGATCGGGTCCTCGGCCATGGCCTACAAGCGCAACCCCATGCGCTCGGAGCGTATCTGCAGTCTGGCGCGTTACGTCATTTCGCTCACGGACAACGGGGCGCAGACCCACGCTGCTCAGTGGTTCGAGCGTACGCTTGATGACTCGGCCAACCGGTACGTCCCATCTACCGTTTTACTGGTTCATGGCGCTCTGCTCACTTATCTACTTCTTTTGTTGTGCAGTCGTATGGTGCTACCTGAGGCCTTCCTCGCCACGGACGTGATCCTGAACCTGATCACCAACGTGTCGGACGGTCTTCAGGTGTGGCCGAACGTTATCAAGGCCCACATCAAGGCTGAGCTACCCTTCATGGCCACGGAGAACATCCTCATGGCTTGTGTGAAGGCTGGTGGCGACCGTCAGGAGCTGCACGAAGCCATCCGCACCCACTCGATGGAGGCCGGCAAGCGCGTCAAGGTGGAAGGTGCTGCCAATGACCTTCTGGAGCGCATTGCTGCCGACCCGCTCTTCAAGCCTGTGCACGACCACATGGACTCGCTCTTGGACCCGTCGCTCTTCATCGGCCGTTGCCCGCAGCAAGTGGAGGAGTTCATCAGTGAAGAAATCGCTCCTCTGCTCAAGGAACACGCCAAGTTGCTGGAAGTGGAGAACGTGGACGATATCAACGTCTAATTCCCAAGCGGAGGTCTCACGTCATTGAATATGACGACCAAACCACAACGAACCACCAATCTTTTTGTATGTCAAGCAAAACCCAACCACCAAAACCCCAAATTTGCATCTCCACATCATTTCAGCCAATCCCAAGACGTTTCTAGCCGACTTTCCGCCAATCCCACGCGTCAAAACCAGCAGACGGCTCCCTGGCCCCCACTATTCGAAGCTCCATACTAACGCCATGTCAAGCAGCTCGTCCAGCTCCTCGGACGAGGACCCGGAGGCTTCGGCCCCTGCTGTGGCCCCTCCGCCGTCGGCCTCGCAGCTGTTCCAAGCCGTGGAGTTGGCCCAGATCTGCAGCTTCTGCTCCACCTTCCGCAAGCCGCTGCGGCTGCCCAGTTTCTCCCGCTCGGTACGTGGCAGTTGAGCCTTCTAGCGCCCCAAACCGGGAGGGGATGGGTCTATGGTCGCTCCTGAGGCCCCCAGGGCCCGGGGGAGGCGCAAAAACACCCACTGACAGCCCATATCCTGGGCTACGTGGCCACCCCTCCTCACTTGGAGTTTGTATGCAGGGCATCGCTTTCTCGCCCCTGACCCCACTGCTCACGGAATGTGTCATAATGGTGTTTTGTTGGCTGTAGGAGCTCCAGGAGGCGCTGCTGGGCGCGTCCAATGGGGAAATGGTCCACGTACGTTGGCAGTCATGAAGAGGCTTCAATTGTGGTGGTGGTGGAGTGCTAACGAGGTTTTCTCATCGTTCTGGTGGTCTCAGGTGGAACTTTTGGCCGAACTGCACTTCAAGTTGGCAAGAGAGCACCCGACAGCCAAAATGGAGAAGATGTGCGTCTGCTAGTGCTGTCAGCCAATGGTTGGTGCGTGGGTGAGTCTGATGGGGTTTCGTGATGCACAGGGTGCAAGACTGGGAGAAAACGCTGCTTCGGAAACTGCAGGACAATTGGCGTAAGGAGTTCACGGCAAATCCCATGGGTGGAGGCGTCTCGTATCGTGACTTGACAGTGTTCGAACGGGTAGGTGGAATAGGTTTTGAAGGGGGGTATATGCTGACGAGATGTGTGTAGGTGAAAATCTTGGATGCGTTGTGTCATTGGAAACTTGATACGTGCGGCGAAATCCACAAACACATTGCGATGCTGCAGAAAGAAAATGACAATGCTGGGATTATGAAACTGGTAAGCGGGTGAAGTTCTGATACTGGATTTTCAGTATTGGGGTCTTACGTTTAGTGTTGTGTGTCGAAAAGCGTGCGGGGAGATCGGAACCGATGACAATGGCGTTTCGTACTGGTACTTCGATGACGGGTGCTGGATATACGCGGAAGACAAACCGCGGTGGCAACGCGAGGAACGGTACGACGCTACCCTCAATACATTTGATTCACGCAATACCTTATACTAAATTCTGTAATGCTTGCTGCACTGTAGTAAACCGTCCTACCTGGTGGAGTTTGCTAACGCCAAACGAATCCGGTTATCGATCAACTTCGACCCCGACCACAATTCCTCTGCCCCACCTATCCCACTGCCGGTGAAGATGATCGAAGTTCCTAAAGACGTTAAGGAGCAGAATAAGGTTAAGAAAGAGGTGAACTCTGAAACCGTAAAGCAGGAATCAAAGGACGAAGCTGCTGTTCCTGAGCCACATAAAGCTGAGGAAGCTGGTGCGATGAAAGCTGAGAAGCAGGAGGTGATACCTTCGGATGAAACTTCGACTAGCGTGAAGGAAGAAGCGTCTGCAGCAACTGCTGCGGTACCTATCAAAATGGATATTGCCATGCTGTGTGAAGCCGGTTCCCCTTCAACAGGAGTTGAAATGGGAGGAAATTCTCAGCAACCCGACGCCAGCCCACAGACAAATGGAACCGCTCAGGTGACGGTTGCGGCGATCGTTATCACACACACTAGCTCGTTGGCAACGGTGGTGGACGCTAGTTCAGCTTCACCAGACAAGAATGACACGGAGGTTACGACTACGAGCAAGGAAAACACGTCTACAGACGTTAACGAAGACAATGCAGAAGAGCATAACCACGAATCTGTAGTGGCTATTGTGGGATCCAAGAAGCGTACGATTATCGATGATGACAGCAGTGACTGCAGTAGCGAAGCTGACACGAAGAAGTCAGCACCAAGTAAAGAGGAGGGACATGAAACTTCATCTCCACCACCACGGAAGAAGCGCAAGGCAAGCGTTGAGCAGACCAACAGTGAAGCAAGTGCAGATTCCGAATTGCAGAAGAATTCCGTGTTGAAGTCCGATATCACTCAAGTCAATGAGACTACCGCGCCACATGGGTCTAATGCTGAACCTGTGGCGATAGAGGTGAAGGCTGTGGCGACAGAGCTGAAGGAAAATGAAAACGAAGGGGGCTTAACAGGCAGCCAAGACAGCAAAGTTGCTGTAGTGAAGACTGTTGACACCACAAACCCCTTGGGTCCTGCTTGCACTTCGCCGACTGATCCTGCTGCAGCGCCTGAAACGTTTGACATTACTTGCGAAAGCTGCAAAAAAGTTACGATATGAGGTATGTAGATCCCCGTTGGTGGAGCGTCCTACGGATGAGTGGCGGTGCTTTGAATGTCTCGTAAATGATGCTCGCGGTTGGCCTCGTCGTCGAAAAACTACTCCTAGGGAGCCGTTCTCTCCTCGAGCGGATGGTCGTCGATCGAAAAAGAGGACCTCGTCGACGAAGGCTCGAAGCGGTTCATCGACATCGAAGAAAAGTACGAGCAAAAGTTCATCCTCGAAGAAAAAGAGCAGCCGTAGCGGCTCGTCCAAGCGGAAATCGTCAGGTAGCAAGAGCAGCTCAAGCAAAAGTCATCGTCGTCCTCGAAGAAGCACAAAAGCGCAAGTCATCGTCCTCTTCGCACCATCGAAGCAGCAGCCACAGCCATCACCGGAGGCGGCATCACAGTCATTACCACCACGAGGAATTCGCTAAGCTTGTTGGCTTGTTCCGTGAACGGCAAGAACAGCGACTTGGCGTCGAAGAAGCTCGGATAAAAGGAGATCTCCAAGTTTCTCTTGATGAATCTCCTCAGGGGTGGCGAGTGGTGAGTTCAACTGTGGATGGTTTGAAGGCGCTGATCCAGACTCTATCGGGCGGATCTCTTGAGCAGGACCGGCTAAGAGGTCGGCTGATTTTGATTTTGAAGGATCAAGAGAAACTGGAAGAGCAGATGCGAAAGCAGCAGGAGCTGGCGTGGAATATCCTTCCGCGGAGGCAATCGTCTCGCATTGCAATCGGAAGAATGCGCGAATCTGCTCACGATTCGGATGTACGTGTGGTTGTGTGGTGGCTAAATAGGAGACAGCAATTTCTGACTGCTTTCTTGGTGTGCAGGGGTACGAAGGCATGTCTGATGCTGATGTGGAAAGTAGACGGCCAGGCTTGCGGTCAAGTAGATCGCACTCCACGACATCCGATGGGCTTGACGACAAGCAAAAGTTGGCCCACGACCGGTAAGTGCGCGTATATCCTGCAAGCCTACTCTGGTAGTGTGAGCTCACACTATTATAACCGTGCTTTTGGTCAACTATGTAGAGCGTCTAGAGCACGCCGAAGACATTTGGTATCTGACGATGAAATGGACATGGACGACGAAGATGAAGAAATGGATGGTAACGCACCTGCTCCAGGAAATTGGATCGACTGGTCGTTGTTAAAGGTTTGTGCTTATACATTTCCCGCGGAAACTGTACCATGAGCTGACAAGTCGTCCGTATAATGTTGTGTATTGCTCACTTTGTTCAGGGAAATTCTCGTCGTCTTTCGACTGTTTGTTTGGCGCTTGTCAATCGGCTTTTAAAGGAAGAAGCTGCGGTAAGGGACTTCTGCGACCCCGTTTCAATTGATGTATGTGGTCTCATATTTAACTGTGATGCTTGCCCACAGGATCTTTTTCTCGACCTGTGAATCCCGCTGTTGATGGTTGTCCAAATTACTTGTCCGTGATTAACCAACCCATGGACCTGGGTACGATCCGTTCGCGCCTAGAATCAAGTTCTTATCGGGTATGCTGGTGGAAAATGCTTCGAATCAATTCGGTAAACTAAACTAACTTGTTTTTGCGTGGCTTGCTAGAAATGGGAATTATTTAAGAAGGACGTTGAGCTGGTGTGGCAGAACTGCCGTACTTTTAACGCTCCTGACACGATGGTAGTGCAGTTTGCCGACTTGCTGTCCAAGTTATCGCGCTCCATGTGTATCGCCGCGGAGAAGAAGGGGTACTCCACATGAAGGACATCGCAAATGGGGATGGCAGTGGTGCCGAAGACGGCAGCACCAGTGATGCGAGCAAGGCCGAATCACATAGCAGCGTCAACAAAGCTTGGTCTGCAAGCAGCGCTTCCGAAAGTAGTGAGTCCAGCGGCGGGGAAATATCATCTGGAGGTGACAGTGACGGTGGTCGTAAGAGACGATCAAGTCGTACCGCTAGCAAGAAGCTACCGACGCGTTCGGGGCGTTCTACGAGATCAAGTCGTACGAGGAGCTCAGCAAAGCCGCGGCTTAGTCGAAGCACTCGAAGTCGCTCGTCCAAGAAACGCCGCGCTCCTACTTCGAGCAGCGAAGAGGAATCTTCAGCTTCTGAAAATAACGAAGTTTTCTCCCCAGTGCGAAAAAGTCGGCGGCAACCACGAGGTTCTGTGTCCAAGGTTGCGGATCCTGCGACTGAAGGAGACTCTAGCGGTGACGAGAGTGCAAACAACCGTCCTCCGCTGCCTCAGAATGGGCATTTGTCGCCTTCGCCGCCCCCACCACCTCCACCACAGGCGGTACAGAAGCGTTCCAAGTCTCGCCTGGTCATCAGCGATAGTTCCAGTTCGGACGACAGCTCGGACAGCAACTCGTCGTCGTCGTCGTCGTCCGATTCGGATGAGTCGGATAGTGATGCGCCTCCCGCCGCCAACAAGGCACCCCAGCCACCACCGCTATCTACTGCTGAAGTCCCCGCTCCGCCTCCGCCATCCCCGCCTCCACCAGCCGCGTCGCCTGTCGATACTAAACCGCGACCATCGCCTAAAGTTTCCAAGCCAAAGACCGCAGCCAACCATGGGAGAAAGGCGAAAACGCCGCCTGCAGCGAAAACTGAGGCTGGAAGCTCTGGGTATGCGCACTCAACGCCGCTGCTGAACACGTACCTTTCGCCGTCGTCGTCTTCTTCCTCCGACTTGTCCTCGGATGAAAGCGATTCCAGCGATGGCGACAGCGATAGCGAGTAACCGAGGGAGTGCATGGCAGAATGGTAACATACAAAGATTCTCAGCAGTTAGTAGCGTGTGAAATTTTGACTAGCGTCGCAAGAATAAAGGAGCGTGTGCTCTTGTGTCCGGGACGGCAGGATTTACCTCAATTCATTAGAAAACTCCAGCAACAACTTCGGTTTTACCAGAAGTAAAGCACGTACAGCAAGAGCACGAATGCAGCAAGGTAGCCCAGATTCACCTTGCTAGCGAGGAAGCGGAAGTTAAACCGGAAGCGTACGAACGGACTGGCAGGGTCGACTTCCAGGTTGTCTTCCAGAAGCTTGCCGTGGTACGGGTTCACAAATCCAAACCGCGAGTTGAGCCACATCGACACCTTGTAGGAGAGCCGTACGAGCCACACCACCTCGTACGAGCAAATGGGGCTGAGCATGGGGTCACCAATGTACTCCGCTGTATCAGAAGAGCATAGACGCATACCATGTTGCAACTGGAAGACTCCTTCGCGAGAAAGCAAGTGCGGGAGGTCCTTTTCACGGCTGGGTGCAAACGACTCGAAGCCTCCGCCCGTCGCACCGGAAGATGAGCGCGAGTGCGCAGTTGAGGCCACATAGGCATCGGAAATCTCAAACACACGGCGCAGCATGCGACTGATGTGCTGGACTTGCTCGGACACCTTTTCAATAGGCTTTGTGTGGGATGCGCGGAACACCGCGCTCACATTCTGGTACAAGTCCGCTGGAGAGTGCACTGGAGATGTTAATGAGGGAGATGAGGCGGCCGTCGCAGCAGCTGCCCACAACTTATCAAAGAGCCGCTCGGCGTCGCGATGGAAGCTGTCGTGAAGTGGCACGGGGGTGGCCTCGATACCCAGGGACTTACAGTAAAACGTCAAAACGTGTGCTTGAGTAGCTGTAAGTGCGTCACCTGCCGTCGGCTTGGACTTTGATGCCGCGCCAAAACTTCCGCTACGCGTACGCGCGAAGTTTGTGCTGCGGTTGAAGCTGAACGGCATCGCAAATGGCTGAGACTTCTCGAGGTGAAGAGATGCACGACGGAGAAGTGCCAATAAGTCCGCGTTGTACACGCTCATGACTCGGTCAACAATCTGCAGGCTACGCTCGTCACCAGCTGAAAAATCGAGCTCTTTCGCGCGCTCCACAAAGGCGCCTAGCAGCACTGTGTAGAAATGATAGTTTGCCAACACGTAACTTTCCCACGCCGACGTGTATCCTGAAACGGCTTCCTGTTCACCTCCAGTGCTTGCCGTTGGGTCCTTGGATTCAATCCACGACCGACAATTCCAGGGCTGAATATACGCGAGCCAGACATCCGTGATGGCCAGGAAAGATGCAGGTGAAAGTCCAATGGGAGCACGGGAGAACACGAGGCGGAAGAACGCGTACAGTGGCGGCCGCAGCATGGTGACGCTACGACTGAGATACACCCCACCACTCCCGACGACCATACCACCTGCGCCTCCCTGAGAGCCACTGACCGCGTCATCGGCCAACAGCGCCGGGAAAAATGAATCCGAGAGCAGATGGATAATTGTGAGCAGTAGCGAGCTGAGCAGGTCGTCCGACGGCGCCATATAACTCGTCGACGTGTACACGGACGCAAACGGGCTGACCGTCATATTTCCCGGCGGCGGCGGGCGAATGACCCCGGAGCCGCAGTCGAAGCCCCAACGGGCTCATCCGAGAACGAAATGAGGTTCTGACGCAGCCAAAACTCAATCAGAATATGCAGAAACAGGTTCGAATCCTTGAGCAGTTTGCCGTGGAAGCGGCTCTTGACGCCACGGTTCGTGTCCGGCAGGAACGCTCTTAGGTACTGCAGCAACAGCACATTGTACGGGTTCCCCCTCGTCAAGGCCGCCACTCCGTCCTTCACAAACATTCGCCAGCTGGACCGCGTCTTAGCCGCAGCAGACGTCGAGTTCCCCGCCGACACAGAGTTCGTCGTCGGACCCGACGCAGCCGACGACGAAGTGGTCGTGGATCCACTTTGATGCGACGACGCCGGGTGTCTCAGGAAGTAGAACAGATAGAGCTCCGTAATGGACACGAGCAGCTCGGGGCTGCGCAGATCCAGCCGCTGCTTGGCCAACGGCTTGTGCAGCAGCTGCGTGAACAGCAGACTGGCGCCTCTGCCGCTCATGATCGTCATCTTGCTCTGCTCCGGCAGCATCTCCAGCGCCAGTTTGAACTCCACGGGGTGGGGCACCCGGAACAGAAACTGGAAGACCGAGCCGTCTTCCGCGCGTACACCCCTCCCAGCAGTTTCACAGCTGCACGGCCGCTGGTGGTCAGCGTAGCCAAAAACTCCTCCACGTCGTCTTCGTCCGTGGCGACACCCGCTAAGGCCCGCTCGCGTCGCTGCTCTGCACGCTTCTTATTCGCCAACGCGGCGGCTGAGCCCGGGGTGGGCGCTATGCTCTGTCCGGCGCTGTAGTCCAGCCACCCACCAAACTTCTGCTTGGAGACGGCATCGCGGCCGAAAACGCGGTCCAGCAGCTGGTTAAAGCGCTCGTAGAAGACGCTGCGCAGCTGCTGCGACTGGCGCTTGGACTGGCCGCCCCCGAGAGACCGGCTTGCGCCTCGGCCGCCAGGTACCGACGCAGCGCCTCGGCCACAGCCACGACGTCGTACGAGTTGCGCGCGCGCTCAAAGTCCGCGTCCGATTCGCTGAAATTCAGCGCCGAAGACGGCGATGCGGACGCCATAATAATATTTTGATTTTTGTGGGTGGATGGAGGGTTTACCTCGATTTAGTGACTAGGGGATAGGTTAGTGACTATACTTGAAGTTGGTTTGGTGTTGCCTTTCGGTGGTCGACACGAGTTTATTTACTGGAGCAGCACGCCTTTGCTTTTGAAGTAGAGGACGCCGGTGATGGTCATGACGACGAAGATGCTGACGGTGAGGAGGACGACGCCCATGAACCAGCCGTTGGCTAGTTCGAGACCGGATTTCAGGTTCATCCCGAAGACGCCCGCCACGAACGTCCCGACGGAGAGGCTGATGGCCACGATGGAGAAGATGACGTCCACGCCCAGCAGATAGTTTCGCATCGAGTCGAGCTGCATCATGACGAGGCTCTCCGTGTTGCTGATGCGGTGCTGCATGAGCTCGGCCTTGGTGCGCGTGGAGAAAATGTCCTGCAGGTAGTTCTCGATCAGCACCTCGATCTCTTCCGAGTCGATGCTCCAGAGGTCGGCGAGCAGGTTCGGGTCGTTGTACAACTTGCTGAGGTACAGCAAGCGCATATCCTCTTCGTTGTCAAGGAGCACCATCAACACGCGACGCACTCCGTCCACTTGGGTCTCGAACTCGTTGATGGTATTCTTGAATTCCCGCAGCTTCTCGAGCTCTCGCGTGTTCAGACTGCCCTGCATGAGGTTGTCCAGAGCTCGGACAATACTCGGAGACAGTTGTTCGTATTGGGATTGAAAGTACCGTGACAGAGTCGACAGCAGAGCCTCCAGAGCTCTGATCAGAAGACAAAAGCCAAGTCAAGATTAGTTGTGGCCATTTGTCGGCATCTTCAAACTGACATCGTTACCTGAACTCGAACGGGGCGTCATCGTCTCGAGCAGTCTCGATAAACTTCGCCTTCAGCACTGATAATAGTGCATCAGCTCCATCCGGGACGTATACCAAGCACTCGTCTCGCAGCACAATCGCGCGCAATGGATCTACAAAACATGTTAGTACAATGACATTTGACCTAAAGTGACACAGTCGTTGGTACCGGCACTGATGAGAATCGCTTGTTTCCGGACGACAATTCGTGGCTCATTCGTGACCGAGAACGCGTTCTCCATCTTGCGAATATCTCGAGAGTGGACGCGCTGCGCCAGTAAGAAGTTCTCAATAAGTGTTGGCATGAACACGTATACGGTAAAAGACACCAAACTACCTGAACACCGCAGACTGGGGTCGGGAGATCCTGTTGACTGGCTTGTCGAGGCTGTTGACCAAGTCGCCAAATCTTGGCAGCAGTGGAGCTACTGCGTCTACGTACAAGCGGAGGCGCCTTCCCCGTCTCGGGGACGTACTAACTTCCGGTGTCGGGTCTTCCTTGGGTTCTGCAGCTTCCTGCACCATTCGGAGCACCTCGTGGCGACTCATTTCCTTCATGGTGGGTCTCCCATGACGATCGAAGACCATCACGAGCACCCGTCCGCTCTTCGATCCAGGATCAAATTGACACCCGAATTTTTTGAAGGAGCTACGACTTGAACCGCTGAGCTCAGCAGATTCCGCTGTCCGCACCTCGACATTGGGTTGATACGTGGAGTACGTTCCGTACGCGGTCGCAGGGTTCTCATAATCGCTAGAGTGGTCTCTTATTGCCCCAGCAAGAAGCGGTGACGGAGAAGCATCGGCCTCGCTCATGTCGTCTGCAATTTCCAGCGGCTCCGACATTGCGCTGTTGGCTCTGAAGGTGCCGTCGTTTGGCAGCTCTGGTGGTTTCGGATTTGAGGGTCAGCGATTGGTTAATTAAGTTGAAGTTGCTCAAAGGACAAGACCGGAACTTGACTTGGCTCGAAGTTACCTGTTTTGTCTGTTATCTCTTAGTAAAAATCAACACAGCTCCTTGAAAACTGATTGACGTCCGTCGTTATCCATTTACTTCAGCATGACGCCCTTCTTCTTGAAGAAAGCTACACCTGCCATTGTCGTCACGATGAAGAAGAGGATAGAGAAAATGACAACACCTACAAACCAACCTGAGGCTTCAGCCACGCCTGACGTGAGGTTCATTCCAAACACACCAGTGACCAGTGTGCCAACTGAGATGTTGATCGACACGAGCGAGAAGATCAGCTGCACCCGCAGCAAGTAGTTTCGCTTTGAATCGAGCTTCAGAGTCACAAGACTTTCCGTGTTTGCGATCCGATGCTGCAATAGCTCGGCGGTCGTGCGTGTCGAAAATATGTCCTGGAGGTAATTCTCAATCAGGACTTCGGCTTCCTCTGAATCAAAACGCCACAGATCAGCCAGTAGCTCTGGGTTTTCGTGAAGTTTGGTGAGGTGCAACAAGCGGAGATCCTCTTCATTGTCCAGCAACTCCATCAGCACGCGACGCACACCATCCACCTGCGACTCGAACTCGTTCATGATATTCTTGAATTCCCGGAGCCGCTCGAGCTCCCGTGAATCCAGATGGCCTTGCACGAGGTGTTCCAGGTCAGCTACAATGCTCGGAGAAAGCTGATCGTATTCAGAGCGAAAGTATCGAGCAAGAGTCCCCAGTAAGGCCTCCAACGCCCTGTGCAAGTGTTAGTCTGTGTCTGACAACTTTGATAGCATAATACTTAGCATACCTGAACTCGAACGGAGACTCGGCATTGTCTTGCGCGTTGGTCAGGAAATCCTGTTTGAGCATTGAGATTAAGCTGTCTGCTCCATCAGGCACGTACACCAGGCAGGAATCCCGCAGTACGATCGCGCGTAATGGGTCTACACGTGAAATCGTGAGTATTTGTAAGTTAACAACCAACAAATTGCACTTTTGCGTTCGTACCAGCACTAAAGAAGATCGCCTGCTTCCGGAGGATGATCGATGGTTCGTTGGATGCCGAGAATGCGTTCTCCATCCTACGAATGTCTCTGGTATGCACACGCTAGCGAATGCAATGAGTTAGCTTCAAAACTGTTCAGCATTAGAGTCCTAGTTCATACCTGCACGTCACAGACAGACTGGTTCCCTCCGCCTCCATCCACTGCCGCTTGAACAGGTCTTCTTGGTTTACGATAAGGAGATGGGTTTCCAGGAGACTCGTTTTCACGCATTGCAGCTTCCTGTGTCATGCGCAGCACGTCCAGTCGACTCATTTCCTTGAGCGTTGAGTTTCCATGGCAGTCGAACAGCAGCATTAGCAGTCGGCCCTTCCGGGTCACAGGGTCGAACCTGCAGAAAAACCGACTGGGCGAGTTGGAAGCACTGAGCTCACTGCACTCCACCGGAGTCATATCGAGGTCGATGCAGTACTTTGACCGCGGGCTCATGTCGTGTTCGGAGATCGTCGTCTCCAGTGCAGCCTCCGATACTCGTCTAGCATCCTCCTGCTCGGAATTTGCTGCCTTGCGGAGCATTGTTGAAGCTTATCGGCTGTGTACACCTTGTATGAATGCTGCGATGAGGAATGCGTAACGACCCGAGTTTGTCGAGCCCATAAAAGAATTGAACGCTGCAACGTACAAATTGTACTGGAAGAATAGTTGTGATTGTTGTCTGGCTCCTGCTGGCTTCAGTGTGGTTGGTGCTGAGCCCGCACAAAGCATCCGAGCACCACTGGATACCGGTACCGGTAAGCTACTTGACTTGGAAAATGGATCTACTCCGCTTGTCAAACTCACTGGCAATCTCTGCTCTTTACGGTACATGGCAACGATGTCTATTAACATCGTGTAAAAGAAAACGATGCAGACTCGGCGCCTACGTCCGGATCTGGAATCGTCCAGCCTTCGTCATGGTTCGCACGCCCTTGTAAGGCTTGTACTTCTCGTTGGTGATCAGCAGCGTTTCGACATTCAGTCCCGAGACGGTGGACATTGGTACCTTGAATCCGAGCTGCACAACCGGTTTCTCGTCGGGAACTGCAGCACTCTGGTGGAGAATGATGTTGCCTCGCAGCGACGGGGTCAGCACCTTCTTGCCCAGTTTGCCCACATTCCACTTGACTGTCTTCGTCGCCTCATCGAACAGACACGTGCCGGACTCGGTATTCACGTCAACAGTGCGCACACTCTTGGGGAAAGTCACTTCCACAGTAACGTCTTCCACCTGCAAGTTCTTCTTCGCGTTCGAGTTGAGCGTGGGCATGCCGCGCGTCCCGATCACCAGGTCCAAAGTGCCTCCTCCCTTGTCATTGTACGTGATTTGTGGCTGGCAGTACACTGGCGGTACCAGTTCCTGCACCTGTACACGGTACTGCATGAGCTCGAACTGTCCATCGGGCGGCACAAAAGAGATCACCCGTTCTCGCTCATATCTCGAGTACCGCACACACGGATGGAACGAGCAGTCGTCGATCACGGACGGATCCGTGAAGACCATTGTGAGGTCCGGCACACCCGAGAGGCGACTGTTGCTGTGGATGATGCCGTTCACCTCGCACGAAATCATGCGGCCAGACACGTCGATGATGGCGTCGATCTCCTCTACAATGTCAAAGTAGATCTCGTTCTGCGTGTAGCGGACGCCACTTTTCCGCCACGGGATGTTGGAGATGGCTCCGTCCGGGAGCGTGTTGCTCACCCGCGACTTGCCCGAAACCATCGCAGCAATGCGATTGGCTGTCGAAGGTGGGGCTACCATCGCCTTAAGAGCGTTGGGCTCGGTCGTCAATGGGTAGCCATTGTCCAGCATCTCTTCCAGCAGCTGGTAGACGGTCGAGAAATTGTCCTTCATCGAGTTCTCGTCAAAGTTGCCAAAGTAGTCACGGAATACAGCGAGCACTCGGTGCAGGAACTCAATCACAAAAAGTGGCGAGATCTGCATACACACAAATCACAACTAAGAATTCCAGTTTCAAAATAATAGGAACACAAATTTGAGCTCTTTTTCACCTCGTTGGTGACGACTGCGAGCACGAAGAGGTCGTCGCGGAAGACGCTCACGAGGTAATATTTGCTGGTGGTGATGATGGGAGGGACGTCCTCCCGCTCGCGGTACTTGTTGACCTCCTCCATGAAGAAGTCGCACACGTTGCGGCTCGTGAGGCCCCGCCAGTGCTTCTCGATGATCACTTCACTGTAGAAACACACCCAAGCGTTGGTAGATGCATAAAATACAAGGGAGGAACATACGAGACTGTACCCGCTGGTGGTCATGATGAACATGGACTGGATCATGGCGCCTGCGGCTGCTGTTCCCCTCGGCTAATGTGATTTGTGTGGCAGATCTTGGGAATCAAAGTTGTGCCACATCAGTCCCACACAATTACCGGATCATTTCTGGGTTTTGTGATTTGTAATTTGTAATTTGTGCAAGTACAAAAAGGCAAAGATCGTAACGGCGCATTAGTTCGGCTGCTGCAACATGTAGTCAAGTCTGCTAACGGGAACTTTCGACTCGGTGGATGGACCACTTACTCTTCGTCGTACGCGTTGTCGTCGCGGCCCTTCACTTGCTTGAGCTTCTCCTTGTCTACCTTGTATACGGTGCCGCCATTGTAGCCTGCGAACACCTTGGCAGTGATCTCCACTTGGGCATCCTTCGGCACCAGCTCCTCTGGGATCGGGATGCGCTCCACGATCTCAATTCCCTGTACCGTACCACAAACAGCAAGTTAGTAGGCAGATACCTGGTAGACCAGTGAAACAAACAGACCCAAAGCTTACCGAGTTCACGATCGCATCGTACTTCATGTCGCTCATGGAGACAAACTTGTCGATCTTCTTGATGCCAAGCCAGTGCAGAGCGTCGGGCATCAACGCCTGGAAACGCACATCCTGGATACCAGCCACAGTCTGGGTGCAGTTGAAGTACTCTTCTGCGCTGTCTCCACCTTCTTGACGCTTGCGCAGGTTGTACACCAAGTACTTTGTCACTTCACCAAGCGCACGTCCCTCCTTTCGAAAGTAGACAATGATGCCAGTTCTAATGACACACACACAACACAACGTCATCACCGAAACCCCTTAGTAACCTCATCTCTCAATGGTCCAGTTACGTACCCTCCTTCCTGGGCCGTCTGCACGCAAACTTCAATGCCATGGGCAAGGTACGGTCGGCACGTGCAAATGTCCGACCCGAACACGTCCGACCCGTTGCATTCGTCGTGAACACGCACCGCCAGCTTCTTCGTGGGGTCCGAGATGGCCTCAACGGATCCGAAGATGTAGATCGTCAAACTGCAGACAAAGTAGCACGTTAGTATCTGCATCCACAGTCTCCCCACAACACATCACGCTTACCCTCCGATGGGCGGTAAGAAGACCTTCAGGTCGTTTCGCGTCACCAACTCCGGGTACATTCCGTTGGTCTCCTGGAAGATCTGCTGGCGCAGGTTGGCCTCGGTCGTGTTGAAGCGCTTGGCCACGCCAGGGAGGTACCACACGGGGTCAATGGCCGCCTTGGTAATGACGAGCTGCGACGAGTTCTTGAGGATCTTTCCGTCGGGTTTCAGGCGGCCGAGACGCACAGCCTCGTGGATCTCCGGGAAGTCCATGTGGGCTTTAGTGACGGCAATGGTAGGACGGATGTCGTATCCCTTCTGGTAGTGCTCTGGGAAGGCCTCCACCACACAAGCTCCGAACGGGTCAATGGTCACGATCTTGGCCGGGTCAGCCCACGACGGGTGGGGGCCGATCTTTGCAGCGGGCGTCGTCTCGGTCAGATCCGGCACCGCGTTCTTGGCAATCGCGCCCGAGGCCACCGCCAGCCCGCGGTAGATGCAGTACGAGCCGCCGTGGGCGCCGATGGCGTTGCGGTACTTGTGGTGGCGGTTGGTGCCGATGACGGGACCGCGGACGTCGGGCTCCTTCTGTCCCCACTACTCAAAGCACAGCAGTAACGTTAGCAGTTTGTATCCAAGTCCAAAGGAAGAAGGAGGACGTGGACGTACTCGAATGCGCACAGGCTCGACGCCGAACTGCTCGGCGTGCGACGTGAGCGAGACGTAGAACTGGTTGGGATCGAACTCGTCCTTCTTGCCGATGCTCTTCACGTCTTCGGCTGGCGGGTAGAACGCACACACGCGTCAGTTACCAGCTTCGGTGTGTATAGGAGAGAACTAGGCGAGTCGCTTACCATCGATGGATTTCTTGCGCTTGCCGAGCGTCGCCACCTTCTTCATGGGGGCGACCTTGACGCTGTTCACTGTTGTGGTGCTCATGGCTGTTCTGCTGCGGGGGCCGGAGGGAGGAATCACTTGAGCTCGGGGACGCAAATTACGTTGTGAGCGACGCTTGGCCGCTTCGGCCAAAGGGAAACGACTCAGATGGCTCTTGAAGTTGTTTTGCAGAGCGCCCATTGGCTGGAAATAACGCATCACCAATTTGCTGAGGTTAGGACGCGATGGCTTGCATGCATTCACTGGCATGCGACCTGCTTGTGCAGCACAGCACGATTGGAGGTTTCTCGAGCGTGGAGGAAGGCGAGGAAGCCCCTCGCAGCAGTGTGTTGGTGCATGGTGCTGTTCGCGTCTCTTCATTTGTTGACTTGGCTTCTGTATGCCTTGAAGCAGCCGACTGCTTCAAAATCACGGAGATTCACTAATGAGCTTCACAGCAACTCGAATGCCAAGTGGTTGGCATTGCCAACCACTCTCGGCATCCGCCTATGGATGTAGTGTGCTCTACTCCTCTCTGATCTTACACTTCCGACATCCTATCTACTCATAGCCGGAAATCCTGAAGGAAGGTTTGCTGACTCATTACCTTCTTGCTGGCCAGTTCACGTTGCAGCGTCCGAATCCATCTGCCCCAATACCGGTAGCCAACCGGTTTCAAAATTTGATTTCAAAATTCGAATCGACGCGCTATCATTGGCTGGAATGCGTCCAGACTGAATCCAAGTGAAAATTGTCGCTCCACCCTTTCCACGCATTTTCCCCCAAAAGACAATCGGAACCCCGACGCTTCAGCTCCATCTTCGCTCGCGTAGCGCCCAGTCCGCCATGACGTTCACCCGCAGGAGCGCCCTCCTCAACAACGAGAACGAGATGCCCGCAGACCTGCACGCGTCCCGCCCCGGAAAGGTGCGACCAGTTCCGCCATCAAATTCGCTCAAAACTGTGTACACTCAAATATTTGTGTCCTGGTGGGGGATTTGTGTTCTTTTAGCGTCAGATTCCACACGACGCCGGCAACGCCGAGAAGCGTCCGAGAGTCACCAAGTCACAGTCCACTTTGTCCACTTTGGGGGCCCCACGTCGCTCGGCTCTGGGCGATGTGACCAATCGACGCTCAGCTTTGGGCGATGTGACCAATAGGATCAACATTAAGAAGTCCAGCGTGAGCGCCATGAACTCCTCGACAGGCCATGCTGGAGCTCTTGCCAAGAAGAAGGTCATCGCCAGCAAGCACAGCCTCAGTAACATCAATTTGGGCAGTCGCAGCACTGTCACCGCCAATGCCAACGCCAGCAAGAGGAACTTCGCCAATGTCGATGTGAGCAGCCGACTGGCGAGTGCGTCCACTGCCAGCACCACAGCACCACTACTCAGCCGCAGCTCTTCTTTCTCCATCATCAGCAGAATGAGTCGTCCACTGCCTTCTACGAAGCCTGTTGTGGACACTCTGGGGTCCATGGGATGGAGAGAGAAAACGTCACCAATGGTTGACGTTATCCCACCGACTAAAGAAGAGGAACACGACATTGACTCGGAGGACAAGAACGACCCGACCATGTGCTGGCAGTACGCTGAGGACATTACCAACTACCACTTGGAGATGGAGGTAAAATTACTTGATTTGTAGTTAGGAGAGGGTGTGATCTGACGACAATGTGGGTACGTTTATATTGTAGAAGAAGCGCAAGACGAGCAGCTCGTTCATGGCTCGCCAGTCTGACGTTAGCGCCAAGATGCGCGCGATCCTCGTGGATTGGCTGGTCGACGTTCACTACAAGTATGGTCTGCTTCCCCAGACGTTGCACATTGCTGTTCTGCTTCTCGACCATTACCTGGAGAAGAACCTGTCGGTGGAGCGTCAACGCCTTCAACTTGTTGGAATCTCGGCGATGTTCATCGCAGCAAAGTACGAGGAGATCTACCCACCGGAAGCCGAAGACTTTGTGAAGATTACCGACAATGCGTATACGCGAGAACAAGTCTTTCAGATGGAAGCGAAGATGCTAGCTGCTGTCGGCTTTCGGGTGACATTTCCCACCTCGTTCCAGTTCATGAAGCGATTTGTCAAGGCGTCACGTACGTGCGACGATCGCGTCGAGCACTTTGCACACTACGTCATTGACCGCAGTCTGCAAGAGTACAAGTTGATCAAGTACCTTCCGTCCACGATTGCGGCTTCCGCAGTGCACATTGCCCGTACGCAGATGAGAGATTTCCCGGCTTGGGTACGTTGCAGCTTTTTATTGCCTATTGGCGTACTCCAGTTAACAGTCATTTCTTTTTGCAGTCACCAACCTTGGAGCATCACTCGTCGCACAGTGAGCGCAGCCTGAAGCCCTGCATCGATGAGCTGAAAGAGATCCTGTGGAACACCCAAAACGGTGTAGGTAAGATGGCCAAGCTGTCGGCTGCGCGACGGAAGTTTAGCAAGGAGCGCTTCATGGCCGTGGCGGCTGAGCCGCTCGGATTCAGCAAGAGCTCGTAAATATGCTGCTGTTTGTATCTTGCCCGCGATGCCTCTGCGACCAGCCCACACTGATGAAAAATATGAACCGATTGTACATCGCTAGCCAAGAGGTATCAAGAAGTCGCCCAGCCCAGCATCAAAGGCAATAGCTTGTCGTTATCCATAACTTTATTAATCTGTCGCTACGCGTAAGCAGACCTTGTTAACAAACAAAACAAAGACCACAGATATTACGTCGAAATATACATCAGTGAAAAAGAATCTATGACATTGGAATGCAAACAAGTTAGGGCAGAGCCTGACAGTTTAGTCCACGCCTAGATCGTCTTCCTTCTCGTCTTCTTCGTCGCTGCTCACATCAAGAGCCGAAATCTCGTTGGCGAGCTGATCAGCGATGTCTTCCGCCACCTCCTCATCTGCTCCGCTGGTAGGAAGAAACGATGAAGCCGTAATAGTCTCTCTCTTGACAGCCTTCGGCTTTACAGCCGTGGTCGCCTTGGTCTCAAGCTCCGGTTCCTTCTTAGACTTCTCAACGGTCTTAGCTGCCGCTGAAGGAGTCGGTGGCAGCACCTTCTCGCCATTCTCGTTCGTTTTCGACTCCTGTTCAGCAGCAAACGATTTGGTTCGGACCTCATCCCAGTCAGGCTCTTCGCCCTCTTCATCACGGATCAGGAAATCAACGAGCTTGTAGATCTGGTCGCCGATCTCCTCGTCAGGCTCCACCAAGTGAGCTTCACGGATAATCGGGTACACTTTCTTGCGACGCAGCACCTTACGACCGTTGTAAGACGTACACAGCAGCAACAGACAGTCAACAGCAGCAAGACGGACCAGTCGGTCGTTCTCGCGCTTCTTCTTGTCTCCCTGGCTGTAGACCACCGGGTTCATGCCCATCCTGTCATCCTCATCCAGCTCCTCAGGGCCAGCAAGCAAGCACATCATGTGCGTGGGGATGTCCAGCTGGTCGTACAGGTAGAAGTGGTTGTCCGAGTCAAAGCACAAGTTCTTGAGCGCAGCACTGACGCCTCGTCGGCGCACCACATTGGGCGACTTAAGCTGCGGCAGCAACGCACCAGCCAGCGACGTGCTCTGACGAATCTTGAGCAGGAAATCGCGACCTTGTTCCAGTTGACTGATGTTGGCCAGGATGTTGGCCACGTACTGGTACTCGTCGTCCCACTTGGGTTCACCCGTGGAGCTGTCCACTCCATCGGGCTCCGGTTTTCCCTCCAGGAACGAGTTGGTGAGTGTACGGATCTTTTCTCACGCAGAGCAATGGACGCGTCCGTGTGCTTGTCGTCGTAGCCGAGTAGAGCCTTGGCACCTTCGGGCGTGGTCGTCACATTGGCCAATAGCATCATGGAGTAGTCCGTGAGGCGCCACTCGTCGTCGTCCACTTGGCTCATGACGCGGTTCAGCAGGTCGAACTGGAGCGTCCGCTCGCAAGCCGCCGGGTTGGCCGCTGTAAGGTTGATGAGCGCCTTGATGGCGTCCTCTGCGATGGGTCGCATGTCGCTCACGACGCGGCAAAGCGCCTGCACCACGTCGAACTTGAGAGCTGCAGCAGCTGGAACATGCCCTGGTCGGACGCCGTCATGTTGATGAGCAGGCTGGACGCGGACTTGCGCAGCTCCGGGCGCGGGTGCGACAGGAACGCCACCAGCTCCTCCATGGACTTGGTCTGCTCTGCCGTCGTCTGCTCCGCCATGACTGTCTAATGTATCAATCACCAGCTAGAAATTGAATAATGGCCACCAACGAAATGCGAATCAAAAGCGTCAGGAATGTATGACCGGTGCAAAATGTCCTATTTGGTTCTAGAACGCTCTGAGCTGATTACGAATAGGCCAGTATCTCTTGGATGGAGGCTCATTATTTTGATGTACACCACATAATAATATGTGACGTGCTACCATCCCTCCATTTGCAACGATGGAGGTGGCGCTCAAGCGCGTCGCGGACGTTGTGCGCCGCACTCGCGGGTGTGTGGTGTCCAGCGCTATTGAAGCTCGCTCCATCCCTGGAATGGGCGTGAGCATCGTAGCCCGAGAGGCAATCCCAAAGGACACGCTGGTGTTTCAAGCAGGGCAGGACGTCTGGTACCCCTTTTCGGCGGAGTACGCGCTGGAGACTGCGCAGCAGAAAGCTCCGGACTTTTTGGGCCAATTGAACCAACTGCTGACATCCAATCGGTCGTTGAGAGAAGGATCGACGTTCGTCCCCAGTGCTTTGGTGCTTGGAGTGCATATGCTGGTGAACTTCCCACACTCACAAGACCCCGACACGGCGCTGATGGCTATGGCCAGTATGGAAGCTCCACCATTGGAGGAACTGTATGTGAACGCATTGCCTCGTTACGTGGATCTGCCGCTGTACTGGAACGATAAGCAGTTTGACCAGTTGCAAGGGTGCGAGGAGGCACGACGGGCGATGCAGCACGGGTACGTGAAGCTGCCAAACCAGTGACTGGAGATTGGAATGCTTAGTTGGCTTGCTGTGCTTACTGTAGAGCTCGCTTCTATTCTCAAGTGTACCAGCATCTCTTCGGCAGCAATAACCAGTTTGTGCACTCGGAAGCATTTTTCTGGGCCATCTCCGTCTTGATGTCGCGCGCAACCTCTGGCAAAGACCAACCGTTCACGCTCATTCCCTTCTTCGATTGGTTTAACCACGCAGACAACGGGTAAGTTTAGGAGTTGAAGTGTGTCGTTTCGGTAAGATGCTGATAATGTTGTGGTTTGTAGAGATGAATGCGTTCAGGAATTTGATCCTCAAAAGGCTTCATGGTGCACACTTCCAAGTCCTACCAGCCAGGCGAGCAACTGTTTATCAACTATGGCAACCACAGCAACCTCCGACTTCTACGCAATTACGGATTTACTACGCCTGATAATCCGTACGATGTCGTCAATCTTCCGATGCCGGCAGCTCTGCAACAGCCAGATCAGGCAGACCCCGCGTTCACTCAAAAGCGCGAATTGCTGCTGTCCGCGACTGGAAATCTCGCAGGTGTTCCAGCTCTGAAAAGCTTAACGTTTCACCATGATGGGCGTCTTGCTTCAAATGCTGAGCACTGGCTGGAGATTATGCTCGCTACACCAGACGAGCTCAACGAGATTTTCAAGCAGGCCTCGCAGGTTACTCAGACAGCAGCCTCGCTTAGCCTCCCATCGAATTTAACGCACAAAGTGCGCTCTGAAATTGGCAGCGTGGTCGCGAGCCGACTAAAGCAGCACTCTTCGACGTTCCAGGTAAAGAAGAGCGTTGCGTTCTTGCTTTTCCAAGGCTCATTGTTGATGATTTGTCTGTGTACTGTTTCGTGCATCTCGCAGGAGGACGACGCATTTCTGCGAGCCAACGAACAGCAAATGGCGTCGTGGCTTCGATCATGTTTGCACATTCGCATGGGTGAAAAACAAACATTGCTGCGTGCCGCATCCAAGTATGCCTAGGAAAGTCAGTGTGAAGGTCATGTTGCTCTCATAGATTAAATTGTTGATTCAGCTGAATTTAGCTGCAGCTACCCTCCTACTGGACCGTTTGTATCAAACGGGCTGACCGTGCACTCGAAATCGGTAGAGGCACGTGTATTCCGGGTGACCTTGGTTTGAAAGCACTTCCAGGGTAATGCCATCGATTGCGGACCGTTGACTCTGCGCACATATCAAATATTTGTCAGCAGTACTCAAGATGACCCAAAAGCGCTCTCTATCCGTACCACGGGCGATGTCAGCTTGAACGTTTGGCTAGCTGGTCCGTTGCTTTCGTACGAAAAGTTCCCGAACGGAATAAACTCCACAGTTTCGCGCAGCGGATGGCCCGATATTCCCTGTGGTGAAATAGAATAGTTAGTGCTATCCCAGATATAGCATTCAAGAGAGTCGGCATAATTTCCGTCACGTACCAGGATACGGAACTCGTTCGGCGCAGAACTAAAGTCGGACGCGATTTGTGCTGGAATGTGATCGATAGTGATGGAGTCTGCAACAATTTGCTGAGAAAACTTGACGGAGAGACGACCAGAGGATCCTGCGATGCCCCAGCAACTGCCCATTTCCATTGTTTCCTGTTGAAGCAACAAAAATGATCAGTAGTTGCCGCGTGAAATTGCAGTGGAGCACAAGAGCAGACAGTGGCACATACGGATAGGGAGGTTTCCGGTCGGCCGTTATGGCGCGAAAGCCACCATGGAATTTCTCCGGAAGAAAGCAACAGTCCTAAGAAAGGAGCTGGTGCGCGGCGGTAAGAAGATGATGTGAATCTTTCATCTTGTTCACCAACGTTCAACCCGACCAGTTGACTGAAGTACTGCACCGGCGAGAAATTATCCTGATACAAGAGATCACTTTATCACATAACAGCACGCACATATGTAAGTTTACGATTCCTCAAGCTTAAACGTATGGAACATGTACATATGCAGTACTTCGAAGTATAGAACACGTACCGTTCCGAATGAATCACCGAGGCCCCGTTGGCTAGTGCTGCATGGTCGACACGGCCCGTCTTCTTGATCTCCACAGCCTGAACCGCCACCTCAATGACCCGAAGGATTCCTGGATCTGTGGCATCCAAGCTACGGAGAGCATCAGCGCTTGACGAAAGCGCCTGCTTTTCTTCCTGTAAGACCTTCGACATCCGGTTTTCAATGTCTTGCACTTTGCGTTGCATCTCAGACTGCAACTCGCGCTCAAACGAGTCACGCCAGTCTGTAAACTCTTTCCGGATCTCACGTCCGCGCATACTTTCGCTCATAGAATCCGGCGACGACGTCTTTACAGTTTCTTTCACCATACTCTGCACCGACTATAAGAAAAGAGCAAGCAATAAAAACGTCAGTGGGTGTACCAAGTATGACTTACAAGCAGCTAAATTAGCGTACCTCCATCTTCTCTTCCTGCGCCTTCACTGCGGTTGAGAGCATCGACTGTTTCTTCGTAGCAGCTTGAACATCTTGTTGAATACGTGCTGTGCTGTCCATAAACTTTTCCCACTAACCCCACAAAACAAACACGGATAATTAGCACGAAACGAATTTTCAGGATAGGGTAGGAGCAACCGCCCAACGTACGAGCTCCTCGGTATGCTTGGCCACCACTTTCTCGATATGAACGCTGATAACGTTGCCGGGGTCTGCAAGGCTGAATTTCTGCTGCGATTCATCGTGAGCATGACTTAGCGAGTCATGAAGTAGCTTTAGCGCTTCAATCTCACGTTCCTGAGACTGCACCGTTTGCCGCAAGCCCTTCATCTCCTCGTTCACCGCAGATAATTTCAGATCCACGATCTCCTGTACCACAGAGCGCATGGCTCCCTTCTCCACTCCAGCATCTACTCGCGCGCCAATCACCTTCGTGGACAACACGTCCACGTACTGGATCGCCGACGTCAAGTACTGCGGGACGGTGATCGCAATCGCAAAGCAGCAAAGCGGCGCCAGCAGCCACAAAACGTTCACCGCCATGAACGAGTTGCGCAGCACGAAGCGCCACAGTCTGCGCAGACACTTGAGCGTCGTCTTGGCAGCTGACGAATCCGCAATTTTGCGCCACACTCCGCCAGCAGCTTCCGGCGTCTTGAAATAGGCAGCAGCCCCCGCCGCTCGTCTCTTGAGCTCGGCGCGTCGCACTTCACGCTGCTGCGTCTCGAATTCGTCCACCAGAGCGTCCTCGTGGACATCTTCAGGATCGGCTACATCATCTTCGTCCACCAGAGGAGGACGGTACGTCGTGCTGCGGTAGACGGTCCCTCGGTAGTCGTCCAAGTCCTCAAAGTCGCTGTCCTCGTACTCGTCCTCCTCTTCGAGGTCTCCGGGGGCAGCACGAGCGTCCTCTGCACCGGCTCTGGCGTGTTGACGCCGTAGCGGCGTCCTCCGCTCGGAACGTCCTCCAGATCGTCCTCCGAGGACGACGTCGACTCCGAGCGCGACCGCCGCGAGCGCAAGCGCCGGCTGTACGCGTTTCCACCCGCCATGGTGTTTTTCGTTTCAAAAAGTTGCAGTGGGACCAATTTTTGTGTCGTACCATTTTTGTGATGTTCCAAATTAACCCCTCTTTTTTTAGTAGGGATACCGTATTCTCTATGTTGTATGACGCATCATGTTAAATGTCACGAAACGATTTTAGCCAATCACGATATGACAAATTTGTAAAGCAGCGAAAGATGTCAAATGTCAAAAATTGAATGGTTATCTCAAGGCGAGTATCTCGGCGCAGTCTGATATTCAGCAAAATGCACGGCCGAACGTGCATCAAAGGTCACAGACGTCAGCCAAAACAATTCAAGCGTGAGGCTTGGGCTGGGCTAACGAGGGCCACGATCACCAGCGGTTTCAAAAGGCTGGTATCCACCTTGGTGATACACGGGATGATCAAGAGCAGCACGTCGTGGAGAAGGACTACGAAGATCTGATAGCAATGCTAGTCAGCGTAGGTCGTATCGACACTTCAGTTGGAGAGGTCGACTCTGATGATGAATTTGACCGCTGCTACGAGTATGAGGAGACAGTTTAAACCAGGGGGACGCGTTTGGGCAGAACCCCAAACCAGGCCACTACCGCCGCGGCGGGTTCGCTTTAGATTTTCTGTCAATGTTAACATGTTTTCTTTGATAAATAGTTCTTGACGAGACGCTTCTTTAAATCTACCGTGACACCTCACGGACAAATGTGATTTTGTTTCGGAACACAGTAAAATTTGAGGTATGATAATTTCGGAACATGGCACTGTCCTGCAACATAGAGAATACGGTACATTTTGTTTTTATGGACACGATGGGTAAGGAGCGACGACGCGGCAGTGCGTCCCCCGACGGCAGCGCGCAATTCTCGACGGTGCAAAAGGGTGCGAATGGAAGTCTGGATGCTGCTGCGTCAGATGCGGCCGCGAACACGACGGCGGCAGCCCAGGCGAGCGTGAATGAGGCCATGACGCAGCAGACGGCGTCCCCTTCTCGAGCATCTTGGGCAAGCGAGAGGGCGACGCAGAGCTGCACGAACACGAACACGAAGGCGGAGAGGAAGGCTCGACTCGTTTGGTGGCCGAGGAGGAACAGGCGATGGTGCATTGCGTGGGGATGGAGCAGTGCTTTGACTCGTGGGACGACTTCCACCACGCCATGGACGAGTACTGTGAGACGACGCACCAGCCAATGAGACTGCGGACGTCCGACTCGGCCAAGGCCGTGAACTCGAGAGCGGCCAAGAGGAACAGTCTGAAGGAACCCATTGATGAGACCGTCGGGTTTGTCAAGAAGCTGTACCTGTGCACGCATGGAGTGAAGACGAAGCCCCGCGGGAAGGGAAAACGACCCCGACAGCATTATCGGTACATGGGATGTCCGGCTATGATTCGTGCGTCCATTTCGGAACGTAAACCGAGCGAAGGCGAAGGGCAGGGAAAGAGCAAATATGTTGTCCGTGTCGTGGCCCAGGTATGTGGGGAAATATTTGTCTGATGGAGATGTTGAATGTCTGTTCATGTGAACCTTTTTGATAAATCTTGCAGATCAACCGACACAATCACCGTTTGAGCGAGCACCTCTTCAAGTCCTACTCTGAAAGCCGGGTTGTGATTGATGAAGAGCTCGTCGTGCCAAACCCTCAGAATCGACTGAAGGAAGAGCACGTTATCACGAGCTCAGCTACGGCTTCGGGTACAACTGAAGAACCAATCACTGCCACAGAACATTCGCATGTAGATGACGCCACGCTGAAGACGAACCGTACGATGCTTGTACACTTCCGTGCAGATATCAGAGTTCTTGGTATGGGTGTTTACTCGTTTTTTGTGATCCTGTTACTATTGCTGTAGCTTTGTTCCAAGCTCAAACTCTTGATCTCATGGCTGCGTCCAGAATCAAGATTCGGTACGCTCAAGCTACAGAGATCAGGCTGTGTCGATAAACTGTTAACGCATTTAATGTCTACAGTGTGGGCTGGATTGGAGCCGGCATCATGGGCGCCAGCATGTGCGGACACTTGATGGTACGTAGCTAACTGTTGCTTGTGTATTGATCGGATGCAATAACGTTTGTCGCTATTTTTCTCCAAAGGACCACGGCTATGAAGTCACGTTGTATAACCGAACGCTTTCGAAGTGCGATGAACTGCGGGAAAAGGGAGCGAGGGTGGCTGGTTCCCCTGCCGAAGTCGCCCAGAACTCTGGTGTGTAAAATTGCGTGCTGCATGTTGTGGTCATTATCATGAACTGACAATATTCCAACTCGTGCTCGTACCATAGACGTAGTGTTTATCATGGTGGGATATCCGAGCGACGTGAAGTCGGTGGTATTTGATCCAGAGTCAGGTTTGCTTTCACGTATGAAAGCTGGTGGTATCATTGTGGATATGACCACTAGCGAGCCTGCTTTGGCGAAGAAGATCTACGAAGCCGCAAAACTGAAAGATGTGTCGACGCTTGATGCGCCTGTTTCAGGAGGCGACGTTGGAGCACGCGACGCGACCCTCTCGATCATGATCGGTGGTGATATGGAGATTGTCTACGCCACGATGCCTTTCTTCAGCATTATGGGCAAAACAGTTCGCCACATGGGGTCGGCTGGTGCAGGCCAGCACACGAAAATGATGAACCAGATCCTGATTGCTACCAATATGGTCGGGGTGGTGGAAGGGCTATTGTACGCCAAGAAGAGTGGACTGGATATGGATGAAGCCATTCGTGCTATGAGCGCTGGTGCGGCCGGCTCATGGTCGATCAGCAATATGGGTCCTCGCATCGTAAAGCGTGATTTTGAGCCTGGTTTCTTCGTGGAGCATTTCCTGAAAGATATGGGTATTGCTCTGAAGGAAGCAGAGAGGTACGTCGTGGAGATCGCTGTAATGACCGATCCTTGTCGAATCCTAACTTGTTGATGATGTGATTCCTATAGGATGAACTTGTCGCTCCCCGGTCTTTCGCTAGCGCATCAGCTGTACCTTGCTGTCAAGGTACGACTTATTTTGCGTCCCGCTATGATCGCAGTAAACTAACAGCGTTTTGTTGTGATTTTAAGGCGCAAGGACACGGCCGTTTGGGGACGCAAGCTCTGATGCTTGCATTGGAGCAAATGAATGGTACGAAAGCTCGTACCATGGACACTTTCCTTGAACTGCTTCAGCTTACGAGAACTCTGTAAATTCACATGCAGGTATTTATCCGGAGACAGACGATGATGTCGAGGTGGTGTAATTTTCTCACAGCACCAACAGAGGCCCTTTTGTCGCCGTCACGGCTTCATTTTACCAGCAAGAAAATGTCATTAGTTTTGGAAATACATGTACTCTGTTGCCACAGAGAATCTCCGTGTGCATCTCCGTCAGAGATGCACATCCGTTCCTGAAATTCATCATGTGTTGCTGCCTCTAAACCAACGAGAACTTGACCAATGGTACACGTCTTCAACCACACATCAGCAAGCAGAGATCAAGGTGACGTGGAGGCCCAAATTGTTAAATCGTACTTAAACAGGAATGACAAGCATCAGAAATCAAAAATTTAAACCACAGTCCCCAACTTGAGCCCGAAGATCTCCGAGCCCTGTGAACAAGATGGTGTCTGCTATCGTCAAGCCTAGGTGCGGTAACTGTCCCTTATAGCTGAGAGCACACAAGCTGCCATGTGGTGCTTATCATTGGTGCTAATTAGGACGGACGTTTTGCAGAGTTGGATGGATTGGAACGGGAGTGATGGGCGCCAGTATGGTCGGCCACATCCTGGTACGCTTGGCGTAGCTACAGAGAGGAACAAGCCTGTGTTTGCTGATGCTGTGACTTTTGTTGATGTGAGCAGAAGTATGGGTACGAGGTGACAGTGTACAACCGCACGCTGTCCAAGTGCGATGGCCTCAAGGAACAGGGTGCTCAAGTCGCTGCTTCCCCTGCTGAGGTGGCCAAAGTTTCCGGTTCGTTCTGGCTGCTGTGTGTCAGTATTATCATAATAAGAGAGTGTTTGAGCTGACCTTGTGTCTACTGCACTCAGACATCGTGTTCGGCATAGTGGGCTACCCGAGTGACGTGCGGAAAGTGTTCCTGGATCCCGAGTGGGGTGTTCTGTCCTCTATCAAATCCGGTAGTGTCATCGTGGACATGACTACTAGCGAACCGTCGCTGGCCAAGGAGATCTATGAGGCTGCCAAGAAGAAGGGAGTCTCGAGTCTGGACGCCCCCGTTTCGGGCGGAGATGTCGGCGCTCGCGAGGGCACCCTCTCCATCATGGTCGGTGGCGACGCCAACACCGTCGAGACGACGATGGCTCTGTTCGATATCATGGGCAAGAATATCCGCCACATGGGCGGCGCGGGAGCTGGTCAACACACCAAGATGGTGAACCAGATCCTCATCGCCACCAACATGATTGGCGTCGTGGAGGGCCTTCTGTACGCGCAGAAGAGCGGTCTTGACGTGGAGGAAGCGATCCGAGCCGTGAGTGCGGGCGCTGCTGGATCCTGGTCGATCAGCAACCTCGGGCCGCGTATCGCCAAGCGCAACTTCGACCCTGGCTTCTTCGTGGAGCACTTTGTCAAGGACATGGGGATCGCTTTGAAGGAAGCGGACAGGTATCGCTCAGCATTGTTATACCCCCCACGTGTCTGCTGTATTTTACTCACACTAATGTCCGCGTGGTGGCAGCATGAACCTGTCGCTCCCTGGTCTCGCCCTCGCCAACCAGCTATACGTTGCTGTCAAGGCCCAAGGCCATGGCCGCCTGGGCACCCAGTCGCTCATGCTTGCGCTGGAGCAACTTAATGGTAAGCAGGCATTGCAACATCTCTCACCATTGGCAAGCAACTAATCACCTAAAATCTTTGCTTCCAGGCATTGATTCCTCGGCCGTAGGCAAGTGAAGCGCCCGTTGTTGCTCTTCTGCAACGTTACCATGTTGAAGTCGTCGTCGTTTTAGCTAATTATCTACAATATAGCTAATTCATTCCTAAATACGAAGAAGAAAAGTCGCTTTTCAGGATCCCAGACAAAGATGGACCTGCCCGAAGAAGAGCTCAAGCAGCCGCTCGTGGGCTCGTCGGAGGACGCCGCGCCGCTGCGACCAGGCAGCGCAGGCTCCAACCGCATGATGCGCAACGCGCCAGTAGACGCCGGCGCTGAAGAGGAGAAGGAGGAGGCGCCGCGGAGCCAGCCGCAGCCGCAGCAGAAGCTCCCGTACGCAGCGCCCAACGTCCATCCCTACGCAGTGCCTCAGTATCAGCCACAAGGCTACGGCGGAGGCGCCGGCAATGGGTGGGGAGCTGGGCAGGACGAGGAAGGGCCAGGCGACCAAGGAATCACCGTGGACATCGTCTTCAGCGGCATGTACACGCTCGCCGCCGCCTTCACCATCATCCAGGGCTTTGGCATGCTCATCCACTTCACATACGCAGCAGGTGAGGCAGCTTCAATTGGTACTTGAGCTCTGGGGTGTTTGACTGATGTTGTTGTGGTGTCTTGTTGCAGTTTCCTTGGGTTTGTACACGATGGCTTTCGGTACGTGTGTCTTCTTCAATACGAGTTGGCTATGACGGGGAGTGCTTGATACAGTAGTTGATAAATGGCAATGCTGTTGGTTTACAGGTGCTGCAGTTATTATGTACGACCTCAAGTCCGTGGTGAATGGCGTGAGTGTGGAGATGTACTTGCCGTTCCTGGGCAACTACATCGGACGCGCGGCAACCATCTTGTTCTTCGCCGTGCTGTGCGCACAGACGTACGAGTACGCTGGGTGGACCAAGTTTATCGTGCTGTACAACTTGTTGGTCGCCACGCTGCAGGGCTTCGTGTACTTCACGACGAAGACAGTGACGCCAAGTCAGCCTCAGATGGACGAGCTACCTGACTTGTAAGCGGCTTTGGTGTGAAAGTGAATACACGTACAACATAAGCAGCAAGGTTTCGTGCTGCAATGGCTCGTGCACTTTTGACACTTTTTCTATGAACGCCTGTAACCAAAGGAAGGTTTGTGACAACAGCAAATAGCTGCAATTCCTCGGTCGGGCTTTCCAATAACGGACGAGCAAGCAAAGCCGTGTATCCTCGGGGTCGGTCAGCAAGATCACGGCATGCCATGCAGAAAATTGGCCAAACAAACGTCTGCGCTAATCGAATACTACATGTAATGGATGGAGCCCACTTCTGCGGCACACTAAATTGCGAGCTTGTTCGAGCATGCGGCAGTTGTTTGTTTGAAGGCGCCGAAGCACCTTTGTCGAAGTCAATGAGGAGCCATCTTGGTGGTATTATATATTATATTGCTTCAGCTTGAGTTTGCGCGCACAACCATAGACATCACTTTTCGAGGTATTACGCAGCGCGTCACAAGTGAGATCAACGGGTGTGTCTCTCTTCAGATTCCGTCGGGCATCTGCTCCTTCATTTGACATGCAAATTCGTCGGTGACAGCGAGAGCGGCCGACATAACCACTATAAATTCAAATGCTTGTATTTGATACTCTTTCATCAGGAAAACTGCGTCTCGACTACAGTTCGGAAGATTCGTAGACGTTCTCGAGTACCACACAATAGTGACGCGTCATCTGCATCGTAGGCACGAAGTCATCCCTCTTGACCAGTGGAGATTTTCAATCGTGAGAATTTCATCTAGCAGCTACGCTTGAATGCTTTTTCCAACATACTGCGTCACGGGGATATTGATCTTCACTTTGCGTGTCCCCCTTTCACATTGTAATAGGGTTGGACAGTAAAACCATCGTAGATATCGTTCGAGACGATGAAGAGAAGCATGTGCGTAAAGTTTTGAAACTCTTTGCGTTGCGTCAGCTCCGTATAGACATTTTCCAAGTATTGGTACTTGATGGGGTGAGCTCTGCCTACTGTCGACTGGACGTAGATAATACAACGATCATTCGGGATAACAAGCACACCATCAATTGCTGGAAACGTCTTCGAAAGCGGGATGTACAGCACCAATTTGTTCTCGATTTCGGATGTCGCTTGAATTATTTCAGCATCTGCGTTCAAAGGACCATACGTAAAGACGCTTCCGACGCCTATTCCGTCGAGTGCTTTCGTACAAAACTTGCTGGTGGCAAGTTCTTGCAGCAAAACTTCTCGATTTCTTTGCCTCGCCACGACTGCAAATTCGGGGCTGGAGTCTGCAACAACGAGCGAATTTTATCGGCGGATCCAATTTGGTAACGCACGTTCATGGTCACCTCGACTGCCAAAGATGAATACGCCAAGTAAGCACGACTGGGCGAATCCTCTCTGCGATAAAAATAGAACAGAAGGTGCTTCATCTGATCATCGAATTTTTCCTGACCAAAATTGACAACCTGATCCTCCAAACCATGGAGAGTGTGGGGAACATCCTTCTGCACTCGTTGTAACAAGTCAGCAACCGTTTCGGATGATGAAAACACAAATCTTGGTTTCCCCCAACGATTTTGAACCTCCGAAGCCAATCGTCCTGGTCCTCCAATTCAATCTCATCCGCGAAACTTTGACACTCGGCTTTGGTCCATGGGTTCATGTACACTTTGAAACACCTCTGCTTGACAAAATGGTTGTAATTCTCGGTTCGCATACTGGCAAACAGAAACGAATGCCTGAAGGTACCAAAGGCACTCAATGCCCCGCCACCTTCATTTCCATCAAATAATCCGACATAGCTCTTCCCAGCACGCTGCGTCCACGAACACTCGTAGCCATTCGTGCTGCTCCAGTTGAAGTACACCAGTGGTTTATCAAGCTGGCGGTAGGCAAAATCTCGTTCCTCACTCATAAACGCAAGCAACAGAAAGATGCCAAACACGGACTTGCCAATGCCTGGACTGCCAATCACCAGAATGCGATGAATCGATTCATCTGACGTCAACTTCTCCCTGATGATGTTGTAGAGATCCAAATACTCTTGTCGGATGTAAAACCCATTGAGCAAGTCTGTCCCGAGCACTATCTTGGGCATCTCCGATAATAGAGAGCATGCACGTGTACCCCCTTTAGACCCAAACAGTTTGTGAGCGCTCACGGTCAGTTTAGTCAAATCACTCGGATCCAGGATGGGAATGTCGTCCGTCCTCTGCCTTTTCTCAGGTGGTTCCACTTGACGCTGCGGCACTTGCACAATCAGCGCGCTTTCCTCATCATTTCCGAGATCTGCCAGTGATGACGACGACTTGGGCAGCTGCTGTCCAGCTTCGTACGCCCCCAGTTCGCGAAGACTGTGAGGTCGGATGCAGCAATCCCTGCGAGATGGCTGTCTTTGAACATCTCCTTCAACGCACGTCGAAGGCGAAACACCTCGGCACCATCAGCGCAATCAGCGCAGTCTGCTGAAGTCACCGCTTTGCCCTCTCGATCGACCAGCTGGAACCAGACGTTGCGCGTCATCCGACCTGCGGCAAATTCGAGAATAACAGAGAACCGAGAAGAACACTTGCGAAATAACCTCAGAGAAAAACACTGCAACTTTTTTCAAACCAAAAGTACACTTTGGGAGGTTTGGTTTGTTTCAGGTGCACCCATATTTGTGTCTTAACCAATCATAATCAAACGTACCAATTTTTGCGAAATAACCTCAATTGGAGTACCGGTACCGCTAACATACCGGTAGCATAAAATCTCCGACCTCCGACTTTCTCCGACTGGTACCCAAAATTTGGTACGTTTGATTATGATTGGTTAAAACACAAATATGGGTGCGCCTGAAATAAACCAAACCTCCCAAAGTGTACTTTTTGGTTTGAAAAAGTTGCAGCATCCCAAACCAAAACGACGAGGCGCCGGTGGTTTGAAAATGAAACACCCGAAAATCCAAACCACCGCATGGAGTTTGTAGTTTCAAGGTTTGGAGTTTCACCCAAATCGATCCGGAGGTTCCACTCCTGGCCATTGATTTCGTGCATGGCGACCTTTCACTAAACGCCGCACTCTAGGATAGGCGATATTTCGTAGCTTAAAACGGGAAAGACGAAGCCTTTTGGCAGACCTCCAGGTCCTCACAGCGCTAAGAAGTGTTTTGACGAGTCTCACTTTTCAATTTTGCTAGAGCTCACCACCTACCTTCCAAGGCCAACACCACGCTCCTGCTCACTTGCCGATCAACTTCACTCCTGCACCGCGATGCAATCAGCAAACCTGCCGGGTGGATCTCTCGACACGCCTCCTCCTGCAGCAGAAGCATCGATCTCTCCGGATACGATAGCTTCACGAAGTACTGACCATACAACCTGGAGTATGCCTGCTGTCCCCGACTACGTGAGGGAAGCTATCCAGAACTATCGGCCGATGCCTGGATTTACGGTGCTTCCAAAACGTCGATGTGAACGCACGCTGATACTTGATTGGGGTGTGCGAATTTCGTGTCCTCTTGACGACAAGATGTACACTATGTGGATTTGCCTGGGCAGTCGATTATGCCAGCGTGAGCAAAAATTATCCAGCTTTTCGGCAACACGTCGAAGGCCACAAAACACCTTGCTGAAGTTCATCGAGAAAGCTCGTCGAAGTCACTTTCGGAAGCTGGCCGAAAGCGTTCGCGGAAGGAGGAGCTCAATCAGATTATGAGTGCAATTGCAAGTACAGACGACAGTCGTCGTTTGGCGCTCTTTCTAGAAACGTTGCGGATTATTCGGAACAATCTGCCCTTTGTTTTGGCGAAAATGACGAGTCCGAGTTGATTGCAGATCTGGTAACGAAGGAGGCATTTCGAGCTACAATCAATCGTCATACAGTCTCCCGGGCAATTGCAGAGTTGTATGATTCTTCAAGAGAGGCGGCGGTGGACTTCCTTGACGCTAATCGCATCAAAAGGTCCCTTCGATGGCGATGGTAGCGGACGTTTGGAGCTGCAAGACACAGCCAGGGAAAAGTACTTGGGTTTGCGTGTGTACATGGTCGGCAGTAATTGGGAGTCAAGTCTATTTTGCTCGGGACACGCTGCTTTGAACCTCTGTACGGCGAACGTAGTGAAGGCTATCGGGCGCCATTTAAACGGTGGATCATCGAGCTTTTGAGCAACTTTGGCTTAAATCTTGCAGACTGTTTTGGTGCGACAACTGATGCGGGACCGGATGTAAAGTGGATGATGCAGACCGGCCTCTCGCTCAAGTGGGTTTGGTGCGTCTCGCATCTTACCAATGCGGCGACGAAGATGGCTTTTGGAATCGTTGCACAGCGCAGTGCATCAAAACATTTGGCGTTGACGGATCTGATTTCACGAATCGCTAAAACCGTGTATGCAATCCGATCAAATGAGTCCATGGGGTCTCTGTTTGCTGAATTATGTCAGCAGCTTCAACTGGGCACCACTACCCAGCTCTTGACTTTCAAAGAGCACCGGTTTATGGGACTCACGCGCGTCATTCGACGCATACTTGAGAAATGGGAAGCTCTAGAGCGTTGGTTTGAAGAACGAAGAGCCAAGGCGATTCGAGCACGAAACGCCCCTCAAGACTTTCCCCTGGCCGACGACAAAACCACGTTAGCTCAATTGTTGGCGCTGCTTGACCCCATTACGACTGTGAACGTTCGAGCCCAGAGTGAATGTGCGATCAAGTTGAGGTGCTGCTAAGTCTTTATGGACTTCGTCTTTCCGTTTTGGATGAGACAACACCTCTCAAGGACGGCTTTCGTTCAGCCAAAGACTCGCCATTTTTCTATCGCGTCCATGAGCTACACAGATGGCAAAAATGCTCGACACTTACTTGCGCAAGCGTTCCACAAGAACTTCTTTTCTCGCTATACCGATCGCATCAAGATGCGCGATACGTCGTGCATCCCAGAAGCTCAGATGTGCCTGCATCCTGTTTTCAAGAATCCCCAACAAGGACTTACGAATCGTTCGCGTTTGGAGTTCTCAACGCGTTGTTGACGCAGCGCAACCGCATGTCCGACCTGATGAGTACGCTGTCCAACGAAATGCCGACAAGGTCAAAGAGTGCGTCCGCAAGTGTATTATTGCGCTGATGATGAACATTGCGGACGGGGAGGTTGATACTTCGCAGCGTTCCAGTATTATTTCTTCAGGAGATCTAGCGTCGATGCTAGCAATGGCTCGTCTCCCCGGTTGCATACTCTGAAGAACTAACTGACATGTTTGGTGAAGTACCTGCCCAAACAGCTCAGCCGCGCGGCCAAAGCAGGCGTGTTGAAGAAGAGTTCGATCGATGGTTGGAAGCTACCGACACGCTAGAGCGCCATTCCACCGGGGGTACGGAAACCGTGCTCGAGATTGGCAACGCCAAGAAGAGACGAACACATTTCACTTCCTGCCTCGTGTTGCTCGAATTTTGTTTGCGGTACCATCAGCCTCCGCAGCACTCGAGCGTGACTTTGGTGTCAGTGGTATGATGGTGACTTCACAACGCTCAAGCCTTTTGGGCCACAACATCGAAATGTGTTCATTTCTCAACCGGAACAGACAATTCACTGATGTCACTCAATGCAAGGCGATGACGGACGAGGAGTACGATTCAAGCATGCTGGTCGATTTATTACCAAAGTCTTACGATCAGCAAACGACGGCAAAGTGGGAATTGCCGATGATTGCATCGCTTTGGAGCGATTCAGAGGAGGAAATGCTAAGTCATGAGCACGAGGAAAAGGAGGGATAGTGTATTTTGCACATGCTATTTTTTTCATTTCAAGTTCAAGCACCTAATACTCAGCATAATCCCTTACACCACAATCGATTGCTGCTACCCAGTTAGTTGGAAAGAGTTCATTACGGTTCAAAGCATTGCTCTAGACCCCGTTTCAACTGCTTGCTGTTTTGATTTTCCTGCTGTATAGCTAATATCACCTACTTGTGCAGCCCTCTTATGAGCAGTGAATACTACAACGTAAGGACATCGGAGACAATCGTCAGTCTTGTTTCACTCGCTTGTTGGGGCGCTTAAAAGATGGCGAGCAAGACACACTATACCTAGACGAATTCGTATAGCAAGTTTATTCCATCTTACCGCGCAGCTAATGTCGCTACAGCAAACAAGCCATTTACTCTTTCGATTCGTTAAGTCGAAGCTTTGCAGAGAGCTTCAAATTTGCTGAGCGCTCGTTGGTTCTGAAAAAGGTTGCTTGTGTTGCCTCTTCCCGTGCCTTTGCAAGCTTGGACTTTCCCTTCGACTCTTTTGGACAAAGCTCTACCTGCTTCGTCACCTCCCGCGTTTTTCTGGTCGCGCCGCTCTACTGGTCCGGGATTTTAAACGCGAACACAACACTTCCTGGTTGCGCTGTACCTTGCGAGTAGCATCCATCCGCGCCTTCGCAAGCTTGCTTTTGCCCTCAACTCTTTGGGCCAGTGATCTTCCAGCTTCATCACCTCCCCAGGTTGTATTCGCGATTGTTTAGGTCGCGCTCTACGGTTCTCGATTTTCGAACGTGATAGCACAACACCTCCTGGTTGAGTTGTAGCTTGTTAATGCATTGACGAAGCGCAGATACATATTCACCCCCAGTTTCTTGTTTGTCTCCCGGGTTGTCGTCTAAGGATCCACTTGTCAGTTCTCTCTTGCAAGATGATGTTTGGATAGACACGGATGAAGCTGAAGTCGCGCACGCACCATTGACTGCAATCTCGCTCGTGGATGGCAATTGGTTTGACGACGAGCAACCCCAATCTTGACTAATCGATGTGATTTTATCATCGATTAACTTCCTGATCTTTTGCCATTGTTGATCACTGATATCACCAGCCGCTGCAACCTTCTTCTCCACGTCTTGTTTCATATTGTCGACGCGATCCTCGATTTCACGGTGACGCATTTGCGTAAGAATGTCAACATCCCGCACTCTTTCCTCCATTGCAGAAACCGCTGCTTCCGATACCGCTTGGGCCTCCCAAAGCATTTGTTGCATGCGAGTCTCCACCCAATTTTGTTGTGCCCCTTGCTTGGATTCCACATCTTGCCTAACGAATTCGAGTTCCTGGTTAAGCGATGTGGCTACCTCTTTAATAGATATATCCACGAAATTACGACACTCCAATCGTGAAGTGTCCACTGCAGCGTCAAGTTTCTGCTGAAGTCTCTCTTCAATGATGTCTCCTTGCACATCAGCCCAAACAGAAGCTCGCGATTCTGCTTCAGTATGAATCTCACTGATAGCCTCCTGAAACTTCAAATCGAGCGCAATTGAGTGCTCATTCACCGCTCCATCTGGTGACGCTCGTAGTCGCTGTTCACTACTTGCTGCTAGTTGTTCAGTATTAGCTTTTGCTAAATTCACCGCTAAATGTTCAATGTGCCCGACCGTCGACTGCAGACGCCTTTCGGTTTCTCCACTTAACTGAAACAAGTGGTCTCGAATGCTGGCCTCAGTGCGGGCAGCGCTAGCCGAAATCTGCTCCCCAATACTGGCGATTTGATGGTCCAGCACGGAACTTGTTGTTGCGTCAAGTTTGGCATGAGCGGCCAGCAGCATTTCTTGCAGACGACCTTCAATTTCAGTTGAACGTCGGTTCGTGTGCTTCACTATGGCGACTTCGAGCTCGGATCGTGAAGCGCTCAGTGCTTCTTGAAGAAGACCACCAAGTCTACGCTCGGTAGTTGCTGCAGAGCTGTTAACAAACTCCGCAATCTCAGTAGTTGCGTAAGCAAACTCATGACTGTGCGCTTCACTCTGAATGGCTCTATGAAGGGTTATTGACGTGCAATCTATTGTACTTCCTGCGTTTCTTCCGTTGCTCATGATGACGTCTTCCTGGAGAAGGAACTACCGTCGTCGTCTCGAAAAGCTTTCACTTCTAGCAGCATGGGGGCTTGATTGACCTTGAAGAATGAATGCTCTCATAACAGTCTGCATCGAGTTGAGCTGTTACGAGCAACACGATGAGCAAGCGGATGTGCTCGCGCTCGCGACGATAATGGGCACGGGAGAGCTGCACTGCGAAATTGTTGTCGGCTCTGCAAGTGAAAACAATAGTCGTTTTCAGCTCAAGGGGCGTCCTTCGGGTAAAGCCGCAGGCGATCTTATGAGCGCATCATCACTTTAAACCATGAAGCAGTTTGAACCCTGAACCGCTTAGCTCTATTTTTGCTCTGGGTTCAAACCAGTTCAAACCAAACCAAGTAACGGGATCAAACCTGGTTCAAAAATAATTTTGGTTTGGTTTAACCTTAAAACCTGGGGGTTGGTTCCAGGCGTGCTTCTGGGGCAAGTCGGCGGAGTGGGGCGAGTCATGGCCACAGTGCCGTGGTGTGGGCGCCGGAGTCTGGAGGCGAGTGTGGCTACAGGTTGACAGCAGCGATGCGTGGGTGCAGGACACTGGCGGCGCCCTCGCGAGGCCGTCTGGCAGATTGACGTCGGTGTCGGGCGGTCGCGCCATCCGCAAGACCGAGGAGGCCGGTGGGGCCCCGGCGAGTCGGTGAAGACGGAGCTGTTCCAGTTGAAGGAGTCCGACGCCAGAATCGCGACAATGACCACGAGCACGTCGAAGTCTGTCGGTGGCGAGCTGGTGACGACGATCGACGTCACGACGGAGACGGAGACGCGCAAGGAGATGGAGACCGATGTAAGCCAAACTGATTCAAAGTGGTGGAGGAGGTGCTGGCGTCGTTCACGAACCCCAACTCGCAGACCGTGACGTTATACACGAACGTGACGTTGGTGGACTTCGTGTCGTCTCGGTCTGTGGTGGTGTCGGTGTCACACGAGGTTTGGAGTATCCCGGACCCTTGGTCGCTGATTTCATCGGCGATGCTGAAGCCAGTGGTGGTGGAGAGCGCGGAGGACAAGGTGGCGCTGGTGTCGATGGATGCAATGGACATTTTCGGCACGTCGCTGGACCGCGCTGCCGTGTAGTCGGAATTGGGCGCGACGTGGGCGGCTTGGTGAGCGGCTTGGCGTTCGACAGCAACTACGTGTACGTACAGGAGCGCGCTGGTGGCTCCATGGCGAGCCAATTGAACGGGTCACCGTCTTCGGCGGGTGTTCCCGGCTGCCGGCCACTTGCTGGATCTCTGGCGCTGGTGTTTCTCGACAAGCGGAAAGCAGCGCAGGCGGCGGAGGTGGTGCGTGCGTCAGTGGCGTTGCGCACGCGTGTCGCTCTGTTCCGTCAAGATTACAGCGGGACACTCGCTCATCATTAACGTAATTGGTTGAATAAAATGAAGGAAGTGGCTACGTTCACTAATTATCTTACATAAACCGAACATAATTGACCAAACCACCCAAGTCGCCGGCCGGCGAGATTAGGCGCAGCGCGTAGCGCTGCAAGACTAGGTGAAGCCTAGCGGGCTTGGCCAGAGAGGTTTAGCATCGACGTGCGAAGACTTCGCTTCGCACGTCGATGCTAAACCTCGACATTTACCCGTTCCCCCAGGGTTATCAGGTTTAGGGCAGGGTGATATAGTCGCTTATGTTGCTGCTGTTGCTGGCAAGTTGCGCTAAAGTTGCAGTAAAGGCCGTTCTATGTAAGAAAATTGGTGAACGTAGGAGCGTCTAAAATGTATAACGTTACCATGTAATACACGTAGTATTATGAGAGTGAGCATTTTTTACACCCTGGAAATGAGGGGTGAATTCACATAAAACGCCCAACGGAGGCGAGCGGGTGCGCGCGCGTAGCCGCAGCAAACCCGCGCGGGGTGCCCGCGAAGCAGGGCCGCGTGGTATTTGCGTAGGCGGGCCCAGCGCCGAGCTCACGAGCGAGCCGAGCCTTGCACTCGCCAGGAATTAGAATCTTTTTATAGCAGGAGCGACAGCGACTGCCTTTGCGAAGCAAAGCCTTACTGAGTAAATGCCACCCGTCCCCGTCAGAAAGTACATCTCGACGTCTTACTCATTGTTTGTAAGGCGCACATGTCTCCAGGTTGTCACAATAATGCGTGCCTAGTATTATTTACCTCTCTATTACTACTACCGGTAGTATTTATTATGCGCTCGTGTCGGAGCAGAGGGACAACCAGACGACTGCTCTCTGATTAGGTAAAACTCAGTCAATAGGCAAGTGTGATTGGTCATAAATGATATTGACACGTATGATTGGTCAATAATAGCAATAGTGAGATTAAGTGTTGTCGGAGATTTGATGATATTCATCCATACAAAGATGGACCTGCCCTCAAGTAGCCGCTCGTGGGCTCGTCGGAGGACGCCGCACCGCTGCGATCAGACAGCGCAGGCTCTAACCGCATGATGCGCAACGCGCCAGTAGACGCCGGTGCTGAAGAGGAGAAGGAGGAGGCGCCGCGGAGCCGCCGCAGCCGCAACAGAAGCTCCCGTACGCAGCGCCCAACGTCCATCCCTACGCAGTGCCTCAGTATCAGCCACAAGGCTACGGCGGAGGCGCCGGCAATGGGTGGGGAGCTGGGCAGGACGAGGAAGGTCCAGGCGACCAAGGAATCACCGTGGACATCGTCTTCAGCGGCATGTACACGCTCGCCGCCGCCTTCACCATCATCCAGGGCTTTGGCATGCTCATCCACTTCACATACGCAGCAGGTGAGGCAGCTTCAATTGGTACATGAGCTCTGGGGTGTTTGACTGATGTTGTTGTGGTGTCTTGTTGCAGTTTCCTTGGGTTTGTACACGATGGCTTTCGGTTACGTGTGTCTTCTTCAATACGAGTTGGCTATGACGGGGAGTGCTTGATACAGTAGTTGATAAATGGCAATGCTGTTGGTTTACAGGTGCTGCAGTTATTATGTACGACCTCAAGTCCGTGGTGAATGGCGTGAGTGTGGAGATGTACTTGCCGTTCCTGGGCAACTACATCGGACGCGCGGCAACCATCTTGTTCTTCGCCGTGCTGTGCGCACAGACGTACGAGTACGCTGGGTGGACCAAGTTTATCGTGCTGTACAACTTGTTGGTCGCCACGCTGCAGGGCTTCGTGTACTTCACGACGAAGACAGTGACGCCAAGTCAGCCTCAGATGGACGAGCTACCTGACTTGTAAGCGGCTTTGGTGTGAAAGTGAATACACGTACAACATAAGCAGCAAGGTTTCGTGCTGCAATGGCTCGTGCACTTTTGACACTTTTTCTATGAACGCCTGTAACCAAAGGAAGGTTTGTGACAACAGCAAATAGCTGCAATTCCTCGGTCGGGCTTTCCAATAACGGACGAGCAAGCAAAGCCGTGTATCCTCGGGGTCGGTCAGCAAGATCACGGCATGCCATGCAGAAAATTGGCCAAACAAACGTCTGCGCTAATCGAATACTACATGTAATGGATGGAGCCCACTTCTGCGGCACACTAAATTGCGAGCTTGTTCGAGCATGCGGCAGTTGTTTGTTTGAAGGCGCCGAAGCACCTTTGTCGAAGTCAATGAGGAGCCATCTTGGTGGTATTATATATTATATTGCTTCAGCTTGAGTTTGCGCGCACAACCATAGACATCACTTTTCGAGGTATTACGCAGCGCGTCACAAGTGAGATCAACGGGTGTCTCTCTTCAGATTCCGTCGGGCATCTGCTCCTTCATTTGACATGCAAATTCGTCGGTGACAGCGAGAGCGGCCGACATAACCACTATAAATTCAAATGCTTGTATTTGATACTCTTTCATCAGGAAAACTGCGTCTCGACTACAGTTCGGAAGATTCGTAGACGTTCTCGAGTACCACACAATAGTGACGCGTCATCTGCATCGTAGGCACGAAGTCATCCCTCTTGACCAGTGGAGATTTTCAATCGTGAGAATTTCATCTAGCAGCTACGCTTGAATGCTTTTTCCAACATACTGCGTCACGGGGATATTGATCTTCACTTTGCGTGTCCCCCTTTCACATTGTAATAGGGTTGGACAGTAAAACCATCGTAGATATCGTTCGAGACGATGAAGAGAAGCATGTGCGTAAAGTTTTGAAACTCTTTGCGTTGCGTCAGCTCCGTATAGACATTTTCCAAGTATTGGTACTTGATGGGGTGAGCTCTGCCTACTGTCGACTGGACGTAGATAATACAACGATCATTCGGGATAACAAGCACACCATCAATTGCTGGAAACGTCTTTGAAAGCGGGATGTACAGCACCAATTTGTTCTCGATTTCGGATGTCGCTTGAATTATTTCAGCATCTGCGTTCAAAGGACCATACGTAAAGACGCTTCCGACGCCTATTCCGTCGAGTGCTTTCGTACAAAACTTGCTGGTGGCAAGTTCTTGCAGCAAAACTTCTCGATTTCTTTGCCTCGCCACGACTGCAAATTCGGGGCTGGAGTCTGCAACAACGAGCGAATTTTATCGGCGGATCCAATTTGGTAACGCACGTTCATGGTCACCTCGACTGCCAAAGATGAATACGCCAAGTAAGCACGACTGGGCGAATCCTCTCTGCGATAAAAATAGAACAGAAGGTGCTTCATCTGATCATCGAATTTTTCCTGACCAAAATTGACAACCTGATCCTCCAAACCATGGAGAGTGTGGGGAACATCCTTCTGCACTCGTTGTAACAAGTCAGCAACCGTTTCGGATGATGAAAACACAAATCTTGGTTTCCCCCAACGATTTTGAACCTCCGAAGCCAATCGTCCTGGTCCTCCAATTCAATCTCATCCGCGAAACTTTGACACTCGGCTTTGGTCCATGGGTTCATGTACACTTTGAAACACCTCTGCTTGACAAAATGGTTGTAATTCTCGGTTCGCATACTGGCAAACAGAAACGAATGCCTGAAGGTACCAAAGGCACTCAATGCCCCGCCACCTTCATTTCCATCAAATAATCCGACATAGCTCTTCCCAGCACGCTGCGTCCACGAACACTCGTAGCCATTCGTGCTGCTCCAGTTGAAGTACACCAGTGGTTTATCAAGCTGGCGGTAGGCAAAATCTCGTTCCTCACTCATAAACGCAAGCAACAGAAAGATGCCAAACACGGACTTGCCAATGCCTGGACTGCCAATCACCAGAATGCGATGAATCGATTCATCTGACGTCAACTTCTCCCTGATGATGTTGTAGAGATCCAAATACTCTTGTCGGATGTAAAACCCATTGAGCAAGTCTGTCCCGAGCACTATCTTGGGCATCTCCGATAATAGAGAGCATGCACGTGTACCCCCTTTAGACCCAAACAGTTTGTGAGCGCTCACGGTCAGTTTAGTCAAATCACTCGGATCCAGGATGGGAATGTCGTCCGTCCTCTGCCTTTTCTCGGGTGGTGCCACTTGACGCTGCGGCACTTGCACAATAAGGGCCTCCTTCATTTTACCACCAAATGACCCAATCGACGAATCTGCTTCCAGCGCCTGCTTCTTGGCGTACGCCCCCAGTTCGCGAAGACTGTGAGGTCGGAGGCAGCAATCCTTTCGAGATGGCTGTCTTTGAGCTTCTCCTTCACAGCGTCTCGTAGATGAACAATTTTTGGTTCATCAGCCAGAACGTTCACGCAGTCTGCTGAAGTCACCGCTTTGCCCTCTCCATCGACCAGCTGGAACCAGACTTCACGCGTCATCCGACCTGCGGCAAATTCGAGAATAACAGAGAACCGAGAAGAACACTTGCGAAATAACCTCAGAGAAAAACACTTGCGAAATAACCTCAATTGGAGTACCGCTAACATACCGGTAACATAAAATCTCCGACCTCCGACATTCTCCGATTGGTACCCAAAAATTTGGTACGTTTGATTATGATTAGTTAAAACACAAATTCGAAGTTTGTAACGAAGTGAAAACTTTGGATGTGCGACCCTATGGAGGTAATACCGAAGTATGGTGTGGTAATCATTGTGGTGAGCATGTGTGTGATGTGAATGTGATGTGACAGGTGAGACTCATCTCGTGTAAACCATGTAAACCACTTCACAAATCACAAACTAACATGTAAACCACAATCACAAGTCACACAAGTCACAAACGAACCGAACGTCTCAACGTCTCAAGAACACCTCTAATCGATGAGCAGCTCCGGTATTCAACGTTCAACGCCAGTGGAGCCCGATCAGCCCCGTGAAAGACCGCGTGTGGGTTCAAGCCTCCCACGCCGTCGTGGAGCGCCGCCTCACGCTGCGCCAAGCCGCCTCGTGCGCCAACAAACGCTGCACCACCTGCATCCGCCACCCGAATCTGACCCAGTCGATGCCCGGCGGTGCGTCGTCCACGAGCCCAAGCAACAGCGACCACAGCCGCTTCACGGCGCCAGTCGCTGGCAACGACCGCTATGTGTTCCCGCGTCTGAATACGCCCAGCAGCAGAAGCAGCAGCAGCAACAACAGTATTGCGCCACTGCTGGGCGTAGCTGCCGCCGTCCGGACGCCACCGAAGCCCGCGAGCGAGCTGACGCCCGAGCTCAACGACGAGATCGTGGCCGTGCTCCGAGAGCCGTTCATGCAGCAGCAGCAGTACGCAGACTTCGAGACGAGCGACGGAGCGATCCACATGCGCGGCACGGTGGGTGACAAGGGTGACACGGTCGCGACTGCGCTCCATCACGTTTCACGGCGGCGCGCAGCACCACGACATCCATGCACATCACCTGCCTCGGCGGCGCGCAGCACCACGACGTCCACGCACACGCAAAGCGTACACCGGGCAGAGGACCGCACCCCGGAGACAATGCCTTCTTCGGTGTCACACTGCGTTGCCATTGCTGCACAACCACGACATTAACGCAAGTAGAACAAACGTCAGGCAAGCGAAGCAGGAAGATGATAAGCCACGAGTCAACCAGCTAGTTTGTATTATTCAACTTCAACGTCAAGGTGGCCAACCGGCTCACCGCTGATTAATTCGCGTGCCTGGGACGGAAGCCTTGAAGTCAGCCAAAACAACGCACTCAGCCAAAGCAGCTCATTACTCATTTCGCAAGGAGCAGCGACTGGAAAGAAGAAGGCAGGATGAGACTGAAGCTGCTGCCAAGGTCAAAGCGTCCACTGACCGCTGACTCCGAGTCCGATTAAATATAAAAATGTACTGCCCAGGACATTTCTATAATATATGTACCACCCAGGTCATTTCTATCGTGAAATAATGTGGTCTCCGCGAGCGCAATGTTCCTGGCTGGGAATGAGCCGATGAAAAAGCGCCTAAGAAGACGGACCACGGACTCATGTAGCCGACGACTGAGTATATAAGCGGTTTCAACTTGCATTTTTATATTCGCTAAATGGAAGGTTTTGTGAGTTGCAGCTGCGCCACTCCACTCTCGTGCTGGTTTAATGTAGGTATCGACCGAGCCGCTCGCGGGATAATCTTTCCGCTCTCACATCCCATTTCGCGCTTGACCAGACACCTCAACTTAAGGTACTTCTCTACTATGTGATATTGGTTACCTCTAAACTGACGTAGCATTCTTGGCGACAGATGGGTCGATCTCCGGGCAACAAAAACTACAGCAAGCAAGAACTAGCATTGCTGCTGGCAGTTTTAGAAGAGGTTCAGCCCATTAGCTCGCTGGAATGGGCACAAGCTACGGACCAGTACGCTGCAATGAAAGAGTGCTCTTGGGGGACCGGACGACACCGAGCTTGCGCCAAACGTTTGCACAATTGTGGTCGACGTTGCAACCCGACAACTATCCAACGCTACGAGCGCTAGCTAGAAGCATCAAGGCACGGATCAATATGCGTTATGCCTCGTTGGTGGGGCAACGTCGGGTGGGATTTGATGGATATCAGCAGAGCGGCCACGCCGGAGTCCAGCGAGGCTGCGAGGGATGGCAGTCGCATATAAGCCAGCGGGTCAATTCAGCCGACTACCGCATATCTATAATCCAGCAACGATATATTTCTGAAGACACCACGAACTGGTCACCTTCTCAAATCGCTGACACGCAGCAGTGTGTCGCAATGGCTGTTGACACCTCCATCACTACTGAAGCTGTCAATGAGCCCTGCGAAGTTCGACAATTATCAGATAGGGAGACGTCGCAGCACGAAGACGAGGTAGTTTTCGTGCTCCAGGACCACCGTTCTGCTGATAGTCCCTTACGACCTTCACTGATGGAGCTGTACCACGAAATTATTCAGCTTGCGGTAAAAGCGCAGCTAGATACTGACCGCAAAGAGGTGGAGAAAGAGGAACGCGAAAGAGAAGAGCGTCAAGGCCGTCTTGAACGTCAGCATAAGATGATGTCTTTGATCGCTGCATTGGTAAAGTCGAAGCCGTCTTAACCATGATAGTAACAGATTGCATATTCTTGAAACTGCGCGACTTAGGGATACTACCATGTATATCTACTGCACAGCTACCAGGAATCATGAATTGTACAATAGTAGTAGTAGCTGCTCATCGACAAAGACTTCTTGGTGCTATTCAAACCAACTGTCCCAACAAATTTTAAGATTTTCAAATCAATTTTCAAATTCAAATTCAAACCCAAACTTCGAACTCCCCGGCCCCCAGCCGGTACGCAAATATTGGTGGCCAGGTTTTCGGCGGAGTGGGGCGAGTCATGGCCACAGTGCCGTGGTGTGGGCGCCGGAGTCTGGAGGCGAGTGTGGCTACAGGTTGACAGCAGCGATGCGTGGGTGCAGGACACTGGCGGCGCCCTCGCGAGGCCGTCTGGCAGATTGACGTCGGTGTCGGGCGGTCGCGCCATCCGCAAGACCGAGGAGGCCGGTGGGGCCCCGGCGAGTCGGTGAAGACGGAGCTGTTCCAGTTGAAGGAGTCCGACGCCAGAATCGCGACAATGACCACGAGCACGTCGAAGTCTGTCGGTGGCGAGCTGGTGACGACGATCGACGTCACGACGGAGACGGAGACGCGCAAGGAGATGGAGACCGATGTAAGCCAAACTGATTCAAAGTGGTGGAGGAGGTGCTGGCGTCGTTCACGAACCCCAACTCGCAGACCGTGACGTTATACACGAACGTGACGTTGGTGGACTTCGTGTCGTCTCGGTCTGTGGTGGTGTCGGTGTCACACGAGGTTTGGAGTATCCCGGACCCTTGGTCGCTGATTTCATCGGCGATGCTGAAGCCAGTGGTGGTGGAGAGCGCGGAGGACAAGGTGGCGCTGGTGTCGATGGATGCAATGGACATTTTCGGCACGTCGCTGGACCGCGCTGCCGTGTAGTCGGAATTGGGCGCGACGTGGGCGGCTTGGTGAGCGGCTTGGCGTTCGACAGCAACTACGTGTACGTACAGGAGCGCGCTGGTGGCTCCATGGCGAGCCAATTGAACGGGTCACCGTCTTCGGCGGGTGTTCCCGGCTGCCGGCCACTTGCTGGATCTCTGGCGCTGGTGTTTCTCGACAAGCGGAAAGCAGCGCAGGCGGCGGAGGTGGTGCGTGCGTCAGTGGCGTTGCGCACGCGTGTCGCTCTGTTCCGTCAAGATTACAGCGGGACACTCGCTCATCATTAACGTAATTGGTTGAATAAAATGAAGGAAGTGGCTACGTTCACTAATTATCTTACATAAACCGAACATAATTGACCAAACCACCCAAGTCGCCGGCCGGCGAGATTAGGCGCAGCGCGTAGCGCTGCAAGACTAGGGTGAAGCCTAGCGGGCTTGGCCAGAGAGGTTTAGCATCGACGTGCGAAGACTTCGCTTCGCACGTCGATGCTAAACCTCGACATTTACCCGTTCCCCCAGGGTTATCAGGTTTAGGGCAGGGTGATATAGTCGCTTATGTTGCTGCTGTTGCTGGCAAGTTGCGCTAAAGTTGCAGTAAAGGCCGTTCTATGTAAGAAAATTGGTGAACGTAGGGAGCGTCTAAAATGTATAACGTTACCATGTAATACACGTAGTATTATGAGAGTGAGCATTTTTTACACCCTGGAAATGAGGGGTGAATTCACATAAAACGCCCAACGGAGGCGAGCGGGTGCGCGCGCGCGTAGCCGCAGCAAACCCGCGCGGGGTGCCCGCGAAGCAGGGCCGCGTGGTATTTGCGTAGGCGGGCCCAGCGCCGAGCTCACGAGCGAGCCGAGCCTTGCACTCGCCAGGAATTAGAATCTTTTTATAGCAGGAGCGACAGCGACTGCCTTTGCGAAGCAAAGCCTTACTGAGTAAATGCCACCCGTCCCCGTCAGAAAGTACATCTCGACGTCTTACTCATTGTTTGTAAGGCGCACATGTCTCCAGGTTGTCACAATAATGCGTGCCTAGTATTATTTACCTCTCTATTACTACTACCGGTAGTATTTATTATGCGCTCGTGTCGGAGCAGAGGGACAACCAGACGACTGCTCTCTGATTAGGTAAAACTCAGTCAATAGGCAAGTGTGATTGGTCATAAATGATATTGACACGTATGATTGGTCAATAATAGCAATAGTGAGATTAAGTGTTGTCGGAGATTTGATGATATTCATCCATACAAAGATGGACCTGCCCTCAAGTAGCCGCTCGTGGGCTCGTCGGAGGACGCCGCACCGCTGCGATCAGACAGCGCAGGCTCTAACCGCATGATGCGCAACGCGCCAGTAGACGCCGGTGCTGAAGAGGAGAAGGAGGAGGCGCCGCGGAGCCGCCGCAGCCGCAACAGAAGCTCCCGTACGCAGCGCCCAACGTCCATCCCTACGCAGTGCCTCAGTATCAGCCACAAGGCTACGGCGGAGGCGCCGGCAATGGGTGGGGAGCTGGGCAGGACGAGGAAGGTCCAGGCGACCAAGGAATCACCGTGGACATCGTCTTCAGCGGCATGTACACGCTCGCCGCCGCCTTCACCATCATCCAGGGCTTTGGCATGCTCATCCACTTCACATACGCAGCAGGTGAGGCAGCTTCAATTGGTACATGAGCTCTGGGGTGTTTGACTGATGTTGTTGTGGTGTCTTGTTGCAGTTTCCTTGGGTTTGTACACGATGGCTTTCGGTTACGTGTGTCTTCTTCAATACGAGTTGGCTATGACGGGGAGTGCTTGATACAGTAGTTGATAAATGGCAATGCTGTTGGTTTACAGGTGCTGCAGTTATTATGTACGACCTCAAGTCCGTGGTGAATGGCGTGAGTGTGGAGATGTACTTGCCGTTCCTGGGCAACTACATCGGACGCGCGGCAACCATCTTGTTCTTCGCCGTGCTGTGCGCACAGACGTACGAGTACGCTGGGTGGACCAAGTTTATCGTGCTGTACAACTTGTTGGTCGCCACGCTGCAGGGCTTCGTGTACTTCACGACGAAGACAGTGACGCCAAGTCAGCCTCAGATGGACGAGCTACCTGACTTGTAAGCGGCTTTGGTGTGAAAGTGAATACACGTACAACATAAGCAGCAAGGTTTCGTGCTGCAATGGCTCGTGCACTTTTGACACTTTTTCTATGAACGCCTGTAACCAAAGGAAGGTTTGTGACAACAGCAAATAGCTGCAATTCCTCGGTCGGGCTTTCCAATAACGGACGAGCAAGCAAAGCCGTGTATCCTCGGGGTCGGTCAGCAAGATCACGGCATGCCATGCAGAAAATTGGCCAAACAAACGTCTGCGCTAATCGAATACTACATGTAATGGATGGAGCCCACTTCTGCGGCACACTAAATTGCGAGCTTGTTCGAGCATGCGGCAGTTGTTTGTTTGAAGGCGCCGAAGCACCTTTGTCGAAGTCAATGAGGAGCCATCTTGGTGGTATTATATATTATATTGCTTCAGCTTGAGTTTGCGCGCACAACCATAGACATCACTTTTCGAGGTATTACGCAGCGCGTCACAAGTGAGATCAACGGGTGTGTCTCTCTTCAGATTCCGTCGGGCATCTGCTCCTTCATTTGACATGCAAATTCGTCGGTGACAGCGAGAGCGGCCGACATAACCACTATAAATTCAAATGCTTGTATTTGATACTCTTTCATCAGGAAAACTGCGTCTCGACTACAGTTCGGAAGATTCGTAGACGTTCTCGAGTACCACACAATAGTGACGCGTCATCTGCATCGTAGGCACGAAGTCATCCCTCTTGACCAGTGGAGATTTTCAATCGTGAGAATTTCATCTAGCAGCTACGCTTGAATGCTTTTTCCAACATACTGCGTCACGGGGATATTGATCTTCACTTTGCGTGTCCCCCTTTCACATTGTAATAGGGTTGGACAGTAAAACCATCGTAGATATCGTTCGAGACGATGAAGAGAAGCATGTGCGTAAAGTTTTGAAACTCTTTGCGTTGCGTCAGCTCCGTATAGACATTTTCCAAGTATTGGTACTTGATGGGGTGAGCTCTGCCTACTGTCGACTGGACGTAGATAATACAACGATCATTCGGGATAACAAGCACACCATCAATTGCTGGAAACGTCTTTGAAAGCGGGATGTACAGCACCAATTTGTTCTCGATTTCGGATGTCGCTTGAATTATTTCAGCATCTGCGTTCAAAGGACCATACGTAAAGACGCTTCCGACGCCTATTCCGTCGAGTGCTTTCGTACAAAACTTGCTGGTGGCAAGTTCTTGCAGCAAAACTTCTCGATTTCTTTGCCTCGCCACGACTGCAAATTCGGGGCTGGAGTCTGCAACAACGAGCGAATTTTATCGGCGGATCCAATTTGGTAACGCACGTTCATGGTCACCTCGACTGCCAAAGATGAATACGCCAAGTAAGCACGACTGGGCGAATCCTCTCTGCGATAAAAATAGAACAAAAGGTGCTTCATCTGATCATCGAATTTTTCCTGACCAAAATTGACAACCTGATCCTCCAAACCATGGAGAGTGTGGGGAACATCCTTCTGCACTCGTTGTAACAAGTCAGCAACCGTTTCGGATGATGAAAACACAAATCTTGGTTTCCCCCAACGATTTTGAACCTCCGAAGCCAATCGTCCTGGTCCTCCAATTCAATCTCATCCGCGAAACTTTGACACTCGGCTTTGGTCCATGGGTTCATGTACACTTTGAAACACCTCTGCTTGACAAAATGGTTGTAATTCTCGGTTCGCATACTGGCAAACAGAAACGAATGCCTGAAGGTACCAAAGGCACTCAATGCCCCGCCACCTTCATTTCCATCAAATAATCCGACATAGCTCTTCCCAGCACGCTGCGTCCACGAACACTCGTAGCCATTCGTGCTGCTCCAGTTGAAGTACACCAGTGGTTTATCAAGCTGGCGGTAGGCAAAATCTCGTTCCTCACTCATAAACGCAAGCAACAGAAAGATGCCAAACACGGACTTGCCAATGCCTGGACTGCCAATCACCAGAATGCGATGAATCGATTCATCTGACGTCAACTTCTCCCTGATGATGTTGTAGAGATCCAAATACTCTTGTCGGATGTAAAACCCATTGAGCAAGTCTGTCCCGAGCACTATCTTGGGCATCTCCGATAATAGAGAGCATGCACGTGTACCCCCTTTAGACCCAAACAGTTTGTGAGCGCTCACGGTCAGTTTAGTCAAATCACTCGGATCCAGGATGGGAATGTCGTCCGTCCTCTGCCTTTTCTCGGGTGGTGCCACTTGACGCTGCGGCACTTGCACAATCAGCGCGCTTTCCTCATCATTTCCGAGATCTGCCAGTGATGACGACGACTTGGGCAGCTGCTGTCCAGCTTCGTACGCCCCCAGTTCGCGAAGACTGTGAGGTCGGATGCGATCACAGTTGTAGGAGACCACGAGCGACTTTGTCGAACACAGCGTCTCGTAGATGAACAACCTTTGGTTCATCATCCAGAACGTTCACGCAGTCTGCTGAAGTCACCGCTTTGCCCTCTCGATCGACCAGCTGGAACCAGACGTTGCGCGTCATCCGACCTGCGGCAAATTCGAGAATAACAGAGAACCGAGAAGAACACTTGTGAAATAACCTCAGAGAAAAACACTTGCGAAATAACCTCAATTGGAGTACCGCTAACAAACCGGTAACATAAAATCTCCGACCTCCGACTTTCTCCGATTGGTACCCAAACTTTGGTACGCTTGATTATGATTGGTTAAAACACAAATATTGGTGGCCAGGTTTTCGGCGGAGTGGGGCGAGTCATGGCCGCATAACCACATAAAACATTGTCACACGGGGATATTTATCAGCACTGCCACCAAAATCGATGCCAATTTGCAGAACTGCCCACAAAATTTTGTGATTGGCTAAAATCGAGGGAGGCAAATCACTTCACAGAGTTGAGGACGACGTCTCGACCAAGATGCGATCTCGCATGGCTTGCGCTGGACACTCTCTTCTATCCACAGCTTCTTCTTCTGTCCAAGGACCAGGTCCTCTGGTATCTCGAGGTGATGAAGCCGCACAGCAGTCAGCGGACGTCGTTTGCTAGGTAAATACGCTCATTTCCCTGATATGAAGCGTGATCCGATCGCAGGAGTTTGTGCCAACCTCGGCTAACATTTTTACGGCGGACTCTTTGTACAGGAGACCAAGTCAAGAGGCGAGCTGAACACTACAGCATCAAGCACAATAATTTTCCCTTGAGTGTTGATGCTGATGGTTTGAAGGGCGGCGAGCGCAATGTCGAATTTTCTTCACCTATGTACAGCAATATCCACCCCAAAGGAACCCTGCAAGCAATATACGGGCATTCGTTGACTACATATGCACCCGGTTCAATGGCTTCGTCTGTCGTTTGTTACTGTTTGTTTTTGTTAGGACAACGACGGATATTGTGGCCTGTGTACCCACAGCCTCCGCACGTGTAAGGAGCTCGCACGGGAGCTGCTGCTGCTGTTATCAGCCTTTCCATTGCGGACAGCATCTCATTATCAGCTTCGTTATCGATGGCATTGGTGTGCTGTGCAAGTTGACTTGCTGAAGTCAATTCTCCTCGGCTGGGAAAGCGCTTTGTGTACTGCGCTCTGTCTTTACCTGGCTTTCGTACACATAACGATCGCCCTGCTTGCCGATATCGGGGAGGAGGATGCATAGAGACGATCGTATCAAGCTCGGACTCGATTGGAACCGTCAGTGCAACGCCAGAAAAGGCTGAACGGTACGCAGAAACGGTGTATGCTGGATGAAAACTTGGTTTCACCAAAGGTGCAATGCTGACGTCGCGATTAATTTTTTCTCTTGATAGATAGTTGCGATCAGGTGTCGACACGGCATAAGAACAAGCTCTCTTGTTGGACAGCGCGTGCACGTAAGAGCCGTCACATTTACTCGAAAAGACCTCGATGTTCGTGCCGCAATGCCACTAACAGTCTGGTCAGACTCGTAATTTTGCACGACTAAGTACTCGGAGAGAGGACCCTCGTCAGTGATAGCATTGGAGCTGCACGTAGCTCTACCTCATACAATTTCATGACTTTGGGGGTCACATCGTGTTCGGCTTTCACCCATTTTGCTGACGTTCGTTCTTTTTCTGATGTGACCACCAGTATACGAGTGCAAAATTGAACAAGTGAACCTGGAACTTGTTTACCGCGCATCCCATTCCATAGTAGTGCATTATTCTCACCCTCCGCGCCACTGGTTGTGCGGATGCCGCAGAGAGCTGTGGGCTTTCCGTACGACGGAATATTACTCCAGTGCTCCTCCAAGTATTGTTTGTCTTCCTCGTCATGAATACTGTTTCCAAAGCGAGACCAGCTAGTTGGATGAATACGACGAAGGTAGTCCGACACAAAATCTTCCTTGTCTGAATTCGCGTGCAAGGCAAAAGGAAACTCGGAGCGAATTTCTGACAACACGGATTCGTATCCGCGCCGTGAAGCACACGCCTGCAACTTGAACACGAATGGCCTCACTCTTTTGATGTCTGGGTCAACGGATTTGAATCGGTCACATACATTAAACACTATGTGAAGAGAGCAAGACTTCAAGTTGATGTGAATCCCGATGCGAGAAAGTAAAAGCTGGGAACCAAGTTGTTTCCCTCTGTCGCTGAAAAGAGCAACTTCACCGAACTGAATTCCGGCAGCACGACAGTTAGCAATGGTCCACGCAAAGGGCCACTTTGTTTCCTTAGGTACAAACGCCAGCGCAACGAGCATGTTCCCCTTGTTTCCGTCTTTGCTAAGTATTGTCAGACAAATCCCATTGTACAGGGGATTTTTCATGTGCGTTCCGTCTATCTCAAAAACTGGCAACAAGTTTTTAACGCCGACACAACTGACCCAACGGCAACAAAAGCCCGAAAGAAGCGGCCTTTGCTGTCAAGTTGGCAACAGGTACGGGATCCGGGGTTCAACTGCTCAAACTTTTTCAGGAAACTCACGAGTGTGTCATACCCGATATGTGCTGTTCAACTTTCTCCATTCTTTCTGATATTTCAGCTGCGATGGCTCGATAAACAGAGGCTTTTTGACCACTTAAGTCGAGGTTTTCAACGCTCTTTACAGATTCAACAACTCGCAGGAAAGATGTCTGGCGCCCCTCAACAATAGCCGCTTTAAATCCACGTAAACCGCGAATTTGACGGACGGAGCAAACAGGCATCACATCACACAGATCACAATGCGTTAACTGCATGCTACTTATGTACCACGACCCAGTGGGAATTGCACTCAGCTTTGTCACCTTCTTGTTTTCACCCCGACGCACCGACAACGTTACCGACCACGTACAACTGGTACCTTCACACTCCCATTTTTTTATTCCCACGCGAGGAGATCTGCTTGATAGATTTCAAGTCGTTGAGTGCCACATCATTTAGAAAGAGGCTGGCATCCTCTGTAGAACTGAAAAAATCATGCAAGAGTACTTCGTTTCGCCCATGTCTAGCGTGTAGGTCTAGCAACGGCATTGTATAGCCTAACATGACAAGATACAGACAAAATCATTGTTTAATTACATGAAAGCGTGAATTCAACTGATGTAAAGACCGACCTTGAAGTTAAGGCTAGCCACGCCTTGACCAAATAAGCAGGAGGCTAGACGTTAACGACGCGGGGTTGATGGAAGGTTGGAAGACTGACCGTCTAGGCTTAGACAGAACTTGACGGGTGTGTAGAGCTATAATTGGCCCCGGTTGTTACACGTTGAATCGATGCTCGCCTCCCTCGATTTCAGCCAATCACAAAATTTTGTGGGCAGTTGTGCAAATTGGCATCGATTTTGGTGGCAGTGCTGATAAATATCCGTCACACGGTGTAAATCCACAGATCTGAACGAGAAAAGCACAGAGCAATTGTAATAAGATGTGACACATCGATTTATGCTACCGGTAATGTAGAATCCCAAGTCCTACATTAGCCTCACCAAAAATGTCCATCCAATTTTCACTGAAGCGAAGGGGTTTTAGTGTGTCGTGACGTGTCTATGGATCTAAGACGCGAAGCGAGCAGTGACAACTAAAGCAGCAGCAGTAACCAGAGTAGTAGTGAGGTCGTGACAAGCGGAGAAGCAGGCAAGCAGTAGCGACAAGTGCACCGAGCTAAAGTGAAGAGCAGATCGGCGAGCTCAAGTGAAGAGCAGAGCGGCGGGCTGTAGTAACAAGTGGAGTAGCTGTAACAAGTGGAGTAGTGGTGACAAGTGGAGTAGCGGTGACAAGTGGAGAAGCGGTGAAGACTGGAGTAGCAGTGACGAGTGGGGTAGCGTTGACGAGTGGAGAAGCGGTGACGAGTGGAGTAGCGGTGACGAGTAACAAGATGGTGAAGGTTGTTTACAGCTGGGGGCTTATTTGCACACTTCAATCCGAAGAAGAGCTAGCTGAATTTCAAGACCTGGGGTTTTGTTGTGCGCGCGTTGGACATAATGATCCAGCTCGTGGTTGCAAAGTGTGTGATATCTCCGATCACATAATGGTAGAACGTCGACTTCGGTGTGGAAGCTCCACGTGCAAACTGTATGGTACATGCAAATACTCCTGGAAAATTTGGATTTGTGAAGGATCTAACCGAATTCAAGTTTTTCACAATAGAATGGAGCATTCCCGCCACGAATCACTGGAATGTGAAGGGCGGCATAAAGCTACGGTAAGTCCTGAAATGAAGAAATTCATATTACAGCAGGATGAGTGTGCCGTTCCGCCGCAGCTAATCTTGAGTAGCATGCGTCGCTCTGCCGATATCCTTCAGCCTACAAGAGGGTATCCAACCCTAAGTCAAGTATCATACTGTGCTAAATACTTACGACGGCTTCAGGGTACCAAGAACTCCACTCATGCTGTACAACATCTGGTCCGCCAGAATGCGTTTGACCCAACTGGCGACTTGAATCGGCCATTCTGTTTCGGACATCGCGAAGACGAAAACGGACACGCGCATGTTGGTAAAGGTACTTGACACGATGTGGAATTCGGTTTCTGACCGAACGTCGTCATATGACAAAATGATGTGGATGATTACTGTGAAATGATTGGTGGATGCTGGAGTGGGGACCGGTTATGTACGGTGTGACACAAGACATCTGGAATTCTTTGGTGTTCCGCGGAGCAAGTACAACCAGCCCAAGGATGGGCCCTATAAGTTGGAAGCCTGTGATTCAGGAATAAATCCTGGACGCAGGCGTTGCGTCCAACTTCCCTTCCCCTTAAGCGGGTTGACCTACCAAGGAGTTGAAAATGTCCTTGCGAATGTATCGCACCGGAAATCCCGCCTCGACTTGGAGTTGGTTGTAAGTGAATGCTCACACATCCAGAACACCCGAAGACCTGTGGAATTGTGCAGACTGTACACGCCACCGACAAACCCCAAAACAACAAATTACCTGTGTGAAGACTGTTTAATCTCACACATTTCGACTTGGTACAGTGCGGGCTGAATGCTATTGCGTCCTGTCCTGGACGTCATCTTAGACTTCAACCTTCGCTTGTTTACGACGGCGGAATCTTCCATAGATTTCATATCTTTGTTGGTTTTAGGGATGACTGCACCGTGCTGAACGCACTATGCAGGGCTGAACGCATACATCCAGGGCTGAACGCATATATCCGTTCGTAAGGAATACGGAAGAACACGGAAGAACACAGAAGAACACAGAAGAACACCTAAGAAGGATATACCCCAAACCAAACTAAAAGCCGGCGATCGAGTAGCGATCATCCGGCATGCATATCGATCAGAGTTCGTTTTACCCCTACAGAGCAAGCGCCAGTAGAATTAGGGGTCCGCTGTCATCCACGGAGACGTCAGTGTGGAGCTCTCCAAGTTTCAAGTCCAACCTGCGTTCGGGGATCGGTCGTGTAGTCGACTGGAGCTGATGCGCGCATTCCATATTCAGTTGAGCCCGCTGCGTGTACGGTAATGGGTGGTGTCTCATTTCATATTAACTACAGCGTTGGGTGGTTGGTAGCAGTTGCCCTCAGTGCGTTGAGAACTAAAACTGCGTTGAGAAAGGAGTGTATTTGATTGCATTCAGAAGAGAGTCCCTCTATCAGAGAGGGTGGTGCGCGTGTGAGGACTCCAGGATTGACCAGTATCCTGGACGCAGTCCTAACTGACTGGCATATAGACCCACCGTTCAAGGTCTCTAAGAATAAGAACGGCTATTTGTTATATAACTCTGATATGTGTTTTGGGATATCGAGAGAAAGAGAGTGTTAACTTCTGGTTTCCGTCTCCGAGTTGGGAGTGCGTTAAGAAAAGTCACCAGATGACCGATCCAGGCTCCTCGAAGTAATCGCCGCCAAAGGGATACACAAGGTGACACGCCATCCTGGACGTAAACTGCGTTCAGGGTCAGTCTGCCTATAGTGTTCACTGGCTAACCGCTATACATTTGAGACGAAAAAGGTTCGCCGACTCCGTCACATACTGATGATGACTCCTTCGTTATTGGTGTCACCAGCCTTGCGCTTGTCACTTCAGCTATTGAGTATGCGTCACCGAGCAGGTTTACTCTGTTTCATGCCGATGCGACATTCAAATTTAGCGACCTAGGCTACCCTGTCATTACGTGTGGATTCTCAGACTCTTCAAGATCTTACCAACTAGCTGCTATATTCGTGGTGAGCCGTCGTACTGCGGAGGAGTACGCAATAGTGGGTGTCAAGTTTCATTTTAGGTTCCAATTTTAGGATATGTAAGGGCATCTGATTGGATAAAACTGAACCTCAAAAACGGTGGCGTAAAATTTCTTTGGAGGTTAAGCTCAGTTTCTTAGGTCGATGTCGATGGCAGGCAGACAAGTAAGGATCTCGTGGCGTCGCGACGGCGTGGATGGAGGAAAGCGTTCAATGGATATTCTTCTGGACTAGATCACCACCGAGGGAACTACTCGAAGTCGAAAGGGGTATAAGCACTCCGGCGCGTCGTAGTTGGAGTCGGATTGGAGCATGTCATCCAGTAGGTCTTCTAGTTCGCTTGCAACACCCTGTCACGCTGTTTCATCTACGGTATGCTAACCTCCGCGATAAAGTGTTACGTAGTTTAGAAAGCTCGCACTGCCGATATGAAGTTATATGCATGGCGTCAATCCAAGTGCAACTGGGCAACCAAACCAATAACTGAGTCCGTCGATAGGGCAGCACTCCACGCTCAGCACGGGCACCAACTCCACGGCCAGCAACCCCATAGGCAGCAGCTCCACGCCCCGCAACTCCACACCCAGCAACTCCGCGGGCAGTACGGACAGCACGGGCAGAAACTCCACGCCCAGCACGGGCAGCACGTCCACCTGTTGCGGGTCGTGTCAGCTCTGAGCGATGGTCTGTATACTCGACGTCGTTCATTTAGCTTAGGGAAGTTATTTGATCAAGAAAGTGGAGGGGAGGGGGTTGCGTACTGGACAACGTGGCTTGAACGCTGCGGGCGCTCCAGCCGTGGCTCGAAATTGAAAGGCACCTTGTAGGGGTCTCAAGCACCGTGTTTTCCAGATTGACATGATTGGTAGATATCCTAAAACTAAAAATCGAGCTGAAACGAAACCTGACACTCACTAATGTGTTTGAGTGCACTCGTCCGGATCAAAGAGAGCGCGTCCATCCGCTATGCTTCACATTGACGCGGTGATGGGGGATGCTGAAGATGCGCAAGTCAATGGGTTTCACCAGGTACCAGAATTTGTGAGAGCGACGTACCTTATGTGTTTTTCCACGTTTTGTACAACGTTCGCAAATGGACGCGGCATATGTCCTGGGAGCTCCGGAAGGCAGTGATGAATGGTATTGTACGCATTCATTATGCTTAGAACATGAACTCTTACTATACGATAAAGGACTCGGTGTTATCTGAGTGGAAAGATATTCCCGAACTATCATCGTTCACGAAGTATTTTTCGGAGCAATGGCTAGAGGGTCGGTATTGGCGTTGGCAGGTGTTTCACACGCCCCAGGGGTATGCAACGACAAACAACCCTTGCGAAATTTTCAATGCAATTTAGATGAAGTATACCGGCCGTCGACGATACTTCATGCAACGACTGCTTACAGTCGCCTTTGACCGTAGTTCAAGACTTTCTTACGCAGCACCCCACAACTGAGAACAAAATTTAGCCTCCCACAAACGCAGCGGGCAAAGCTGCAGCGTCAATGATAGCAACCGGAAGAGTAGTCGCGTATGCATCCGACAATCCGCAACTTTGCCGTGTGAGGCAGCTCCCGAAGGAGAACGAAAACGAAGTCGACGACGTCGAAGAACTCCGTCTAGCAATTGATGGTCCTTTCAGCGCAGCAACAGATACAGAAGGATATGAAGAAGACGAGCTTAGCCTTGGCCCAGCATTGCTAGTTAGGGAGCAGCGCGCTCGTGCAGCCCGACTGTACAACAATTGGGTCAGCTGGTCGTTGTGGTACGCGCACATTACGGGTATGCCGGAGGAGGGCTGGATTGTGGGCATCAATAAGTGTGTCTGTGGGTGTAAGTTCTACACGAAGTTCAAGACCTGCTGTCATATCATCGTCGGGCAAAAAGCAAAGCGCCTTGGACGGCCTGGAGTCGAAGACAAAACCGAGAAACTGTTTTACAGGCAAGTTCGCAAGTCAGCGAAAAAAACAGCATACGACACCAGCTCAAAGTGACGCGACCAGTGCATTGCCTCTGGCCGAGCCTCTTCACGGGAGACCACTTGTAGCAACCCGGGCTTTAGATATCCAGTACATATTGTCCCCGGACACGTAGAGAAAGATTCAAATGGAATGACTGTTTGTTGTGTTTACTTATCTATTCAATGTCAATTGTCACTTACCTATTCAATGTCATTTGTCACCTAACTATTCAATGTCACTTGTCACCTAAGCTTTTAATGTCACTTGTCACCAAAATTTGGGTTGTTACTGTTGTTAAAACCTGACTGTCTAGAAATCAGCTTCAAACTCACTCTCCGCACCTACCGCGCTACCCTCGTAGAACTCACTTGCACCTGATTCACTCTCTTCGCTTTTTTCGCTCACTTCATCGTCACCACTGGCACCTGATTCGAACTCTTCCGTTTCCTCGCTGCCTTCGCTGGCACTACCCTCGTCCATGCTACTCCCGCTCGCCCCATCGTCACTGTCGTCCAGCATGTCCACATCCTGCCCGCCAGCTTCGTTAACTTCCTGAGCCCTTGCCTCGGTGCATCGGCGAGAGCGTTTTTCATGAACATCGTTGTGCTTACGGGAAATGGGCTTTGTCAGCGAGTTCGATTTGGCGTACGTCTCCTGACAGTACGGGTACTTGTGCTCGTGATCCACAGTGCAACTGCGCTTGTGAGCAGCTAATTTCCTGGTTTTTCGTTCGCTAGTGGCATTTTCTGAAATGAGCTAGGGATGCATTGCATGCAACGGGGTGTTCTCGCGCCATCTGGGTGTGCACGACCCATCCCAGCTACCGCACAGCAGGAGGGAACTGCTCGGAAGCACAGAAGCATGCATGTTCGCCTGGTGGTGACAACTATACGGGAGTTATAGAAGGCCACATCGGTGGATTTGCTGTACCGGTGGTATCCAATACGTTAGTGTCTATCAGACACAGAGGACTACTAGTCCCGATTAACGCGAAACAGCCGCAATTTTGTCGCAGCATACAGAGAAAAGACAGCACACTATAGCACACCATACTCAAACCTAGTATAAACTTGGGAACATCATTTTTGGGACTAAAAGGAGAGTGGGATGGAACATCAATTTTGAGACGGAGTAGTATTATTTTAAATAGGTAAATAATTTATTTATTTACCTCTCTATTATTGTGCTCGCCATGCATTTTGTCCTCTGGAATTGAAGTCCAAATCGGTTCTCCACTCGGATTTGCAGTATGTAATCTGGAACTATCTGTGACCATAAATCTGAGCGTAAATACGGATGGCATAGTGCAGCGGGGCTGCCGTAGACTGTAGCGTAGAGGAAGACTTAGTCGGACTCAGTGAGTCTCTTAAGCAGGTAGATTACCTTGACGTTCTTATACAAAGAACAGGGACGAGCGTACGACAGTAGCGTACAGGCTCCAAGAAGAAACAGTCTTTCCAAGACAATGAAACTCTTAAGGTTAAAGGTAAACTGAATGTATTATTGCTATCGGCGGCAGAGCCGCCCCGGTGTAAATCTATAGGACTCACTATCTAACATAGTAGAGCATAGGCTAATGCATATCTATTGGCTGTGAAGCCACCTACTGATATCTTGTTAACTTTCACGTACTGAGTACTGTTTTAGGAAGAGTGTGGTCACACCAAATAGGGTGACCTTACATAACCGTAACTCTTTGCGTAACCCCGTTACACTCTCCCCCTCCAGACTGAGGACACCGCGTGTCGTCACTCGAAAACTCGCCACACTTGAGGTAGCGTCAACTGACGCGTGTGACGGGGTCACCTTCCATCAAGCTCCGCGCTCCAGAACTTTCAAAGTCCTTCGCAAGCTGGCCGACGGCCTCTTTTATGGCTCACAACTGTTTCTGGTCCTTCGACCGTCGACTGATCCCAGTCTCGCGCCACACATCGCCCGCACCGAGTGCACTACCGGCCCGTGGCCTAGACGACATCCTGTCTCCCGCGCTTGAGAAGCTCTCAGTACACGAGTACTACGCCGAGCACAAGCGCCGGCATCCTCCAACGGACATGCCCAGTCCCGAGGCTCCAAAGCCAAAGCGGCCGCGTATCGCGAACCAAGCCCTCTGTGAGGAAATCACGGAGACCTCAGTGGACTAGGAAGAGTCCGAGGTTGGCGAACCTGGGGTGGTCCACGAGGAGGAGCCTCCTGCACCGAGTGCGTTTGCTGAGCGCCCAGCGCTTCGTGCTCCTAATCCGTTCGTTGAACGAAGCGGCGTTGAAGGCCTTAACGCGCTGCGCGCCTCGCGCGGTTTGGAGGATCGTCCGATCTCCAATCCCCTCGACGAGGTTCAAGAGCTGCAGCTCAATGAGCAAGAGGCTCCCATAACCCGCCACCCTGTGGCACAGCGTCTGCTCGATCCGCATGCGGACTATCGGTTCACAACCCCGATCCCGAGAAGTATATCAAACAACGCGGGAATCGACCGTTGACATCGCATGTCATTGGGCCAGCGGCTCGTACGGCTTCGGAGTTGGCAACTCGTCAAGCGCTGTGCGCTCGGTTCTTGACCCCACAGGTCTCAACCATTGGCGAATATCGCATTCGTCTTCAAGCTCAAACGAGCAGGCAGCCGGTACCCATGGTACGCACTGTGGCGTTGGCGCTGGCGCCTGGCGAAAGTGAGTCTGAGTATGATACTCTGATGACTACTTGGGCTCACAGGAACCGGAAGTTATCGTCAATGGAGGCTCTCCGAGCCAGCTTCTCTGAAATTGACGTGCGCCTCGAGCGCAAGTTACTCTTCGAGTACGCAAAGGGTCGAGCGAAGGGTACTCTTGGAAAGAAATACCAAGCTCAGATTTTCCATTATGCTCCGTTGAGCTCTGCAGCATTTGCTGCCGCGGCTCAGGATCAGCGCTTGGGCGCGGCTGCTGATCCTCTCGCTTCCCTTCCTATTGGCGGGAAGCGTGGAGCGACCGACGACGCGGTCGCTGGTGCGCGGCACGCATTAGATCACTCTGATCAAAAGCGTCCACGACGTCTGGGCAATCTTGCCGGAGTGGGCCCTCGAACTCCCACGAGTTCTCGGAGTGAGGATAACCCCTCCACTTCACAAGATATTGGGTACGACCCTGGCGACTTCGTCGCTTCAAGATCCCTTCCACGTGGAAGTGGAGATCCCCTTGCTCTTCGAGCAGAGCCGGCGGCGGCCGAAGCAAAGGAGAAGGCTGATGAGCCGATGGAGGAAGATCCTCCGCTGCGACGCTCCGAGTTGCAGGTAACTCGTGAGCAGATGCTCGATGTCCAGAGCGAGGTTCGCCGCTTCCGCGATACTCTGACCGATGCGGAGGTGGCCTATGGCTAGTCGATAACCCTGATCGATGACTTCGCAAGTCGGCTCGCTTGGGTTGAGAACCCCGAGTCATGCGTTCAACGCCTGGTTGCTCTAGAACGCACTCAGTCTGTGACTGTTGAGAAACTTGAGAAGCTCGTGGAGACTGTGGCTCAGGTTCAGGGGCAGGTTGACGCTCTGTTTCGTCTTCTGCCCGCCGCTGTGACTCCGCCACCTGCGGCGCCAGCTCCTCCGAGCTAACTTGCGACGCATCCTGGTATGGCTTGAGCAAGCCCACGTAAAATACCGCGTGCGTTCGCATCCTATTGGGGAGGTTGAGCGTATACGCCAGGCCCTTCTTGGCCACAACCTTGAAAGGTACCACAAATCACGGCCGCAGCTTGGTCTTGAAGACCGCGCTCTCTGCATGTGTAGGTAGGGTTTTAGTATTCAATAAAACCAGGTCTCTGACCTCAAAGTTTTGCTCATTTCGTCTGCCCTTGGCATCTGCGTATTCCTTTTGTTTGTCTTGGCTCTCAGCCATTGCGTCACGCACATGTCGAAGGACATTCAGACGCGTTGACAGAAAGTCATTAACCTGTTACTGAACAGTAGTAGGGCTGACTTCAGCAAGTCGCTCATCGAGCTCTCTTCCCCGCCAAGCCCAGAACCACGGAGTGGTAGCATCAACGGGACGCGTGGGTGAAAGAGGCCGTTCACGTAGAACGGCGCCTGTAGAGGCATGCACAGCATTATTCAATGCGAACTCAACGAGTGGGAGCATGGAGCTCCAAAGCTTTGGCTTGACAGCACAAGGGCTTCGGAGGGTATCCTCCACAACGCGATTCACGCGTTCGGTTTGACCATCGGTCTGCGGATGATCCGCCGTGGACATGTCCAACTTCGTGCCCAGCACGGTGAACACGGACGACCAGAAATGGCCCGTGAAACGGGGTCTCTGTCAGAGACAATCGATGCGGGTAAGCCATGCTGGCGAAACACCCTATCGATAAACAGCTTCGCTGTATTTTCGCCATCGATGGTGTTCGGCACTGCCGCAAGATGTACCATCTTACTCAATCGGTCTACAAAGACCACGATACCTGTGTTCCCATCCTGGTCTTTAGGAAGACCGAACACAAAGTCCAAACTCATCGACTCCCAACACCCAGAGGGTACAGGCAAACTTGCCAGCGGCGCGCCTCATGTGGTGAAGGCTTCACCCGTTGACACGTCTCACACGTGCGCACATAAATGCTCGTCAACTTGTAAAGCTTGGGCCACCAGCACGTCAGGCTCACCGAGCCGTAGGTCTTTTCACGACCGAGGTGGCCACTAAGCGGCGTATCATGCGCCTCATAGAGGATTCGATACTTGAGATCCTCATCATGAGGGACTACGACACGGGGAGTGTCCTCAACATCCGTGCTGTAGTACAGCAGGCCATCATCGATGGGGTATCGGTGTAACCTCGCGCGTAGGCGCGCCGACAACTTAATGTCCGAGTTTTCAAACGACTTGCTCCCAAGAGCACGTAGCAAAGCTACACACGTATCATCACGCGCATAAGCAGCGCGGATTTGCGTCGTCACAGACGAAGTCACCGTCGAGACATGAGCAAGCTCATAGTCTGGGCGACGCGATAACGCGTCCGCCAGATCGTTCTGCCTGCCAGGCTTGTACTTCACTTCGAAGTTGTACTCCGCGAAGACGGACAGCCACCTGGCCATCCTTTGCGAGCGATGAGGCGATTGAATCGCAGTGCATAGCGACGCATGGTCTGTAAAGACCACAAACGGTTTAGAACCGAGCAGGCGCACCCTGAACTCGACAAGGGCATACTTTATTGCAAGTAGCTCCTTGTCATGAACTGGGTAGTTCTTCTCTGCAGCTTTAAGCTGGCGAGACTCAAACGCAATCACGCGTTCGTGCCCATCGGCATCAGCTTGTAAAAGCGCACTGCCAATGGCAAAGTCAGATGCATCACAGACGACGCTGAACGGACGTTTCGGGTCTGGCAACGCCAGGATCGGTGCATGAAGAAGACTCACCTTGCCCGCCTCAAGTGCATCTTGATGCTCGGTGTCCCAACACCAGTACGCATCCTTCTTAAGGAGATTGGATAATGGCCGAGCCATCTCAGCATAGTTCTTGCTGTACTTGTGCAAGTAATTGGCAAGGCCAAGCCACTTCCGCAAATCCTTCTGGTTGCGAGGAAGCGGCCAGTCCCCGATGGACTTGACCTTGGCGGGATCCGCACGAATGCCGCGCTTTCCAATAAAGCATCCCAAGAAGGGAATCTCTTCAGCACCGAAGATACACTTAGACACATTAGCGTAAAGTTTGTTAGTGCGCATGCACTCGAGCGCCGCTCTTAAATGGCCGATGTGGTTCTCCACGTCCGACTTCCCGTGTTCCGCACGACTATGAACAAATATGTCATCAAAATACGTTTGTGCAAACGCTCGAAGAGGCCTGAATAGTTGCGTCACCAGACGATTGAACGTCGCAGGCGCGTTCGACAGCCCTTGGGGCATCACGAGCCACTCCCAGAATAGCATACCGCTCGGAGTGCTCACCGCTGTCAGCGGAATGTCGCTCGTACGCATGAGCAATTGGTAATAACCATCGACTAAGTCGAGCGCACTGTACATTGTACTGCCAACCATGTTGTTCTGCAGAACATCCTTTCTAGGAATCGGCGTCGGCGCCGGGATAGTGGCCGCGTTGAGCTTATTAAAAGCGTGAACGATACGCCACTTCCCATTTGGCTTTCTGACACAGAATGTCGGCGTGGAATGTGGAGACTTTCTCACTCGCACCATTCCTGCCGCGTGTTTAGCACTGAAGAAGGCGTCAATGACGTCGCACTGCTCTCTTGGCAAGGGCCACTGTCGTGTAACGCAGTATTTGGTTCCAGGAACCAGGTCAATCTCATGACGCATGCCTCGATCAGGAGGTAGAGATGACGGAGGGTCATTAGAGACCACGTCTTGGAAGTCCTTCACCAAAGGATATAATGGATCCGAGGGATTCTTCGGGATCGCGGATCCACTACGATCACTTAAGATCTTCCTGGTGTCCTCAAGGACTGCTTCATCCATAAGCGATGAAGAGTTCAACTCTTCTTCTTCGGGTCGTATCATGACCACTTCGGCCAAATCGCCCGCCTTTAAGGCCTCGCCAAACTCGGCGACGGACATCTCGTCCAGCTCTAGCAGAGCATCGACTGTGGGAATACTTTCCAAGGTGATCTCACCATTGGCCTCGCCAGTCACTCCATCCATGAGTGTGTATAGCTGTTCGCTATCATCCTCCACTCGGGATACTTCCTGTGTCAGGACAGACGCCTTGCGTCTCGCAGTCGACATGCGGCGTCGCTGCCGTCTCCTCGCGGAGACCGAACGTCTCGGAGAGACCAGGGTTTTAAGACCAAACGCGTCTTCGGGTGCACTCACCTCTAGTTGCTCCAAAGGAGACTCGATGTCATTACCTACATCCGGCAGCAGGCTGCATGAGTCGCAGTCGTCACTCAGTGGATTACGTGCCACTCCACGCGCATCACTAGGGCCAGGCCCAAGATGCCTCGACGTTCCGTCGACCACGCCATCATTGGCATGCAGCGATGGTTGCTCATCAGAGCGAGCGTCGCGCGGTGAATAACGTGTCACCCCACGCACTTCAGAAGGGCCCAGCCCCGAGTGCCTCGACACCGGGTTGGCCATGCTTTCGGAAGCAGACAGCGGCAGCTCGTTAACACAACGAGGGCCGCTCAGCGGTTTACGTGCCACTCCACGTTCAGCCCAAGAGCAGTGCTCAGGGCTCGCGTCAGTGACGCCAGTGTCCATTAACTCGGACACTCCAATATCCAGCACATTTACCGTTTCGGTCCAGTGCTCGCGCCAATAGCGCTTTTGCTTCCTAGCAGAGGTGGGTTCATGACTCGCCAAAGCTCCGCTAGGAGGTAAGCGCGTAGCGCCTAAGGTCTTAGACCTCCAATCGATCCATGGCTCATGGCGTTCCAGCCAGGCCATGCCTAGGATGAGATCGTATCTCGAATCCAGGTCAAGGACCAGACAGCGTTCCACGCTATCGAAGTCCAAAACTTCACGCCCAGGTTCACAGGAACCTTAGGCACCGTAACACGGGCTCCCGTCGCAAGACGAACAGTGACCGTTTCACGCACTCGCGCCACTTGCGCCTCAGCATACTGCTGACTTCCTTCCATCGTGGCGCGTCGAGCGTAAGTACCCGACGCACCAGAATCGATAAGGATTACCCATGGCTTATTAAAGCCCTTCACGGTCGCCTCGACGACCAGCAAGCCCGGCTTGCATACACGTTCCGTGTTATAGAGCACGGAGCTCTCCGGGGCAAGCCCTGCTGACCTCCTCTCAGAGGTTCCACAGAACAGAGTTCTTCCCCAGCAGGCCGCCCCGCGCCTACTGGGTCTTGGCGTTTCCCTGCCAAGGGACCGGCTTCCGGTCAGAGGCGCGGCCTCGGCTCATAGGAGCCTGGCGTTGCTTGCGAAGCGGATACCCCGGACGCAGGTGCTGCGTGCTCCCGCACACATAGCAGCGGCGAACGCCAATGCGCTGCTCGGCAGTCTGAAGCTCAGCTTCTTCGTCTTCAGCGTAGCTGAGATCCATCTGCTCAAGTCCATTGGACGAGCCCGAAGCTCCAGACGAGCTGTTGTGCGAAGCACTCCAACCAAGTCGAGCGGACTTGAAGTTGAACTCGGCGTTCAACGCCAAATTCACGGCTTCTTCAAAAGAAGAAGGGTGAACACGGAAGACTTCCGTCCTGACCACGCCAGTGCGGAGACCTTCCATGAAGATGGTCACCGTGACCGCCTCGGGGAGAGGATCCGCTGCCATGCCGGCAATCCGAGTTCGCAACTCTTGGACGAAGTCCACCAACCCCTTCTTACCCTGTCGGGTAGCAAGGAAGCGTGACCTCACGCGATATGCCTGGTTAGGCGGCGAGAACACTCGCGAGAGTTGCAGCTTAAGCTGGTCCTATGAGGGAAGGCGGCGTCCACGGACGTACCGCAGGTCAGTGACCATTCTCGCGCTCGACCCCGAGCTTTGAGATAGCTAGCGCCACGCGCTGCTGCTCAGTCTTGAGCATGGCGGACGTCCTAGCCATCTCAATTTATCTGACCCAGAGCAGGAGATTCTCTCCTTCCTTGCCCTCGAAGGTCTTGACGCTCATCATGAGCGGTTTGGCTCTGGGAGCTCCACCTGATGAGGGCCTGGGCGTCGTAGACGCAGCGACCGCAGTCATCTTCTGCTCGATGTGCTCTACCAGAGCATTCTCACAGTTAGAGAACGCCTCCAGACGCGCGTTGACAGCGTCGGGGTCTTGCGAAGCAAGATGAGCCAAAACACCTTCCGGCCCGATCAAAGACATCAGCTTTTAAGCCCGTCTTGTTGACTCGCCGGTAAGTGGGCGATATGCTCCATCCTCACAGAGGGACAGTCGTAACGACTCATGTGTAGGATTGACTACAAGTGCTACCAACTGCAGCGGGGCTGCCGTAGACTGTAGCGTAGAGGAAGACTTAGTCGGACTCAGTGAGTCTCTTAAGCAGGTAGATTACCTTGACGTTCTTATACAAAGAACAGGGACGAGCGTACGACAGTAGCGTACAGGCTCCAAGAAGAAACAGTCTTTCCAAGACAATGAAACTCTTAAGGTTAAAGGTAAACTGAATGTATTATTGCTATCGGCGGCAGAGCCGCCCTGGTGTAAATCTATAGGACTCACTATCTAACATAGTAGAGCATAGGCTAATGCATATCTATTGGCTGTGAAGCCACCTACTGATATCTTGTTAACTTTCACGTACTGAGTACTGTTTTAGGAAGAGTGTGGTCACACCAAATAGGGTGACCTTACATAACCGTAACTCTTTGCGTAACCCCGTTACACATAGAGTAATTAGGAGTATACGTGCGAGCAGCAGTTAGTAGCCGAAACAGCAACCCACTCCCTCTGTAGTGCCTTCACTTGGACATGTAGGGAGTGCTTGGGCTTGCATAGTGTTAGTAGCCGAAACAGCAACCCACTCCCTCTGTGGTGCCTTCACTATGGTAGATGCTCGGATCGTCTTCAGGTCATAGTCGTCGAGCGCAGCAGTAACCAGCGCCCCTGCTTTCGCGACTAGTTGTGGAAAATCCTCGCTGTCTACATTAAAGTTAAAACTACTCAAAGATTGGTTCGACTTGTTCGCCCGATCTCACCAACCTTCACTGCAATTTGCACTTGTATTACTACCTCCGCGGGCTACAAATTGGCGTGCTTGGTACTATTCTGATACATGGTATTAGTATTGTGCCTTGCAAGTTTTTGCCGATCAGTTTTAACGGTTAGATCGATCCAGCAGAAAAATAATATGTGGTCATAAAAATGCGATTCGCAATAAGTCGAGCACTAAATCGGGCTTTCGCTGGCCAATGTCGTGCTCGATTTATTAGCTGTCTATCTGCCAGACGGATAGGTACTCGAGCACCAATGTATTTGTCGGCGGCCGCAGTGGTACTAATACTGCTCTGTTCGTTGCGTGCAATAGCTCATTAGCTTCGTCTACATCTCCACTAGCCGCTCCCACAAGCAGCATCACTCCAACTGGCTTCTGTGTCGACCTGGCCACCGCCCTAAAAGTACGTTCACTGATTTTATATACCGTATGAATGTGCAAGTTGTCGACGGCTGCAGTGACACTAATACTGCTCTGTTTGTTGCGTGCAATAGCTCGTTAGCTTCCTCTGCATCTACACTAGCGGTTCACACGCTGCGGGGTGAAATGGGAGTAGCTCGGGCAGGCACGTTGCCTTGTGACGTAGCTCTACAAGGACTCGTAACGTTTCGAACCGGGGAGCGCCTCGACGGCCCAAGGAAAGGCATCGTGAAAAAGGTGTCATTCACCATTGGAGAGGGGTTTGAGGTCGCTAAAGCCAAAATGTTGCGGCTTCTTGTCGGAGCAGAATTCGGTCCCAATCCGACCGTACTCGAAGGAGAGAACGTGTTTCTCAAAGCCACGAAAATACGCGCCAGCAAGATTTCAAGCCGCTGTCGGAAACAAACTTCATGGAGCTGCTAAGTAAGCGGTGGACGTGTATTACTGAGGAGGATATTTTGGCTTTAGCTTCGAATGAAGAGCCGATTCATGCGCAGTTCGTGTTCAAGTTCTTTGTATATCTCGCCCCAGTGGCAAAACCGACGGACGGCATACGACGTGCAACTGCCGACAGCGTTCGAGCTGCAGCCGCGGAGATTGTTGCTGTACAAGCGGAAGAGAGGGAGAGAATCGGGCCAATTGCGTCCCACAATCTTGCAGTCCACCGTGCAAGGCAGCCCGAAGGTACTCTGTTTTCGGTTCCCGACGACTAAACTATGCAGTAAGCCCGAGCTCTGGATGTGGCGGCAGCGCTGAAGGAAGGTGCTTCTGTACCCGAAGAATATGCAGTGGAAATTGAAGTCGAGATGTTCCACACATGGGTTAAACTACGCGTGAAGCGCTCGTCGCTTCGTGCCGCATTGGGGCTCCCGCAGCACGACATCTTCACTAGAGAGATTTGCATGGCTTTCATCCCGAAACAATGATACCCCAAGGCGAGGATGTGCCTGACAATGATCATAGCATGCCGCAAGCTTAGAATCAAGGTACAGATATATAAACTATATCAACGAAAGTTGTTGTTGTTTAAATATTACTGCTCATCGTCGCTAGCTTCTACGTTCACCTGTCGTACTACAAATTCTGAAGATCGAAGTTTCTTGTCGTCGTAGCCACAGTGTGCATATAGATTTAGAACTCCTTTCCGCTTGGGCACTTCACGACTTCGACAGCAGGAACGCATTGCCACACCCAAAACCAAAGCTGGGTATAACGGGAAGACGATATTGGTGAGTTTCTGTATCCAGCGCTTGAGGAGCCCAAAACAAACCTCAATTGGGTTGAGCTGCGGCGAATATGGCGGCAGGTAGAGAAGTCTTGCTCCAGTTTGGTTGATAACCTAGCCAAAACATTAAGAAAATATTCGTTAATAAATAGTTAAGTTCAAGATGAATGGTAGCATCCAGATATTCTTACCGATTCGAGTTCTCGATACATGTGGGTTTTTGCGTTGTCCATTGCATCAATTGATCGTGGCAGCAGCCAGGGGTTCAAACGAAGTAAGGATTTTTTTACAAACGCATTGTGAAAGGAGTTTCTTGTATAAGTACCCTCAGTATAGTCCCAAGCAACAAAGCCACTATGGTCCAATGCTGCCAATATAGACAACCGCTTCCCGCGACTGAAAGGTAATCGTACGACTGCCTTTGTATTCTTTTTCTACCATGCATACCGCCTATATGCATGACGCCCATTTTGCAGTTTCGTCAATAAAAAGCAATTGTTCAGGGTAAGAATACATAGCCTCTAACTTCACCTTGTACGCATGCACCTCGTGTGGTACGCACTCTCCGCCTTAGTTAGCACCTTCTACTCAAATTCATATCAAAGTGTAAAGCTCTACAAATTGTACTCAGCGGCACATTTTTACCTCCGGGAAGGAGCGCTTCATAAATTCTTGTAGCTCCTCCAAATAATAATAATAATAAAAAAAAATGTACTGAACAGATATACCATACACATGAACAAGAAAAACAGCACGCCAGCGGAAGTCGTGAGAGTACTTAGGCGCTTGAATAGCAAAGGAGAAGCTCGAGACTGATTGAACGTCGTGCTGTCCATTGAAACGAAAGCTTATACTGGGATAGGAAGCAACGAAGTGCTGATATCTCAGCCCAACGAGGATTATATTCGAAACGACGTCTGTCCGCTCACCGGTATGCCACCGGTAGATAACCGGTATTCGTGTCCACTGCTGTCAGTCACGGTAAGAATTCGTGTCCATTGCTGTCAGTCAAGGGCGTGAGCTAATAATTGCCGTGGATGTTGCATCGATTTCCATCAATTATTCCGATAAGTTGAACGAAGGAGTTCAAAGTTCTCAATCAGTGATAGAATGATGGAAAGGCTTCGTGATGATAGATTGTTATTGGTAGCCCGGCAAAGTCGGTCATTTCTGAATTCGACTGCTACAAAACGTTAGCTAGATCCACCCGAGCAGATGCTGCGGCTGCAACGCAGACGCAGGAGATGCCTACTAAAATTGGAGACCGGTACGTGTAATTTGGTAATGTGTTACTCTCTATTAGGTTCGTGTGAGAGTTGCTGTTTGAAGTTGATAAATGCAAGCGTGTCAAGATTCCGGTTAGGTTTTCGGCGTTAATCTCATTCATACACTGACTACCGTCAAATGTCAGCACTGTACGAATTTTGCTATAAGCGCGTAACTTACTTTTTGTTGTTGTCAGAGCTGGTGAATCAGTGACCACTAGTTTCTCTATCCCAACCTTCCCGTAGCCCTAGTTGTCCGTCTACAAATGTCCTATACGACTGATAATGATAGGAGGCCAGACAGTTCCAGTAGGACAGCATCTGTGGTCGAAATAAAATAAAATGATCCGAATTGCGTTTTTCTTTGCGCAATTCGGGCTACTTAATATTAAATCTCTGTCTGCTTCGCTCGAGTTGTATATTCTATGAAGCATTTTTAAATTAAATCGATCTCGTACTTTAAGTACACACTGAATCTCGCCACGAAACGACACGGTACCTCTGAACTTTTGAAGGCAACTAATTCCGCACTTTGCTATAAATGCACCAAGTTTACACTAGACGTCTCTAATTGCATGGTAAACACATCTAGCAGCACAGCAGATCGTGTCTATTCGTCTTAATGCGATGTCAGGCTGTCCAAGCTTGCTGTATTTGATGTCCGTTCGCCCACAGGGGTAAAATAAGTCTAGCATTAGATAGGGGTGCTAAACGTTAGTGCCATGGAAAAGTTATCACCTAGCAGTTAGAGAGGTCCAAGGTCAATTTTATGGAGGTCACTAGCATTCGCCGACCCGCCGTTGCTGTTACGGAATCTCGCTGTCGCTGTCGTTGTAGGTCTCGCTGCTATTGAGGGGACGTCGCTCGTTTCATTGGTCTCGCTGGGGTGCTTGTTGCCGTGGTTGTTGCTGTTGAAGGAGGAGTTCTGGCTGCCGCTCCTTCGGGTGAACCGTGGCAAATCACCGGAAGCGGGTTGCCCGGCGAGAGGCCCAGGTGAGCCATTTTTTTGTGCGTCACCTCGCTCTTGTTCTTGTCGTTGGCCTTGGTGCCCGTGTCGTGGAAGCTTGCAGCGCCCAAGTCGTCGATGTCCAAGTTCCACACCCTTATTTTACATCTTATTTTACATCAATTTCGGCGCGTTGTTGCGAATGGAAGCTTGAGTAACCATGCGGTTAGGGTGCATTTTATCTCGATGTATCGCATGAGAGGCCAGGAATTAGGAAGGCAGCGAGGGGGCCGATTCCTTGCTCCCCAAGAAGACAGGCACACGGATATTCACCGTATTGCAATGAAACATGGCCACTTCATACGTTGCACTATAAGCTCCACATGTGCAAAATATTAGCCTCATTAGACAAAGTGCTATTTAGTTAAGCAATCATGGTCAGAGGAATTAGCTATTTTGTGGCGCCTCGTGGCGAGAATTATGGCGTGCTCGATCTATTTAAGAATAGATCGAGCAAGCCAGTAATAAGTCAAAACGACAAAAGACCACAATACTTGTTGCTTGTTTACAGGCGCAGCAGTTATACTGGGAATACCGAAGAATGAGGGATGGACAGCCCTCACTGGATTAATTGCGTGACTGCGTAAGCGTAACCATTCTACATTCAGCCAACATTCATGCTACATCGGTAACCGAGCAGCACCAAACTAACTGAAGCTGCAGCACGCGCGATATTCATGGGTATGTGCCCCGAAGAGGGCACATACCCATGAATCACGCAAGCTGCAGCGTGAAGACAGTAACAAACACGATGATTTTATGGTATTCCCAGCTAAGTCGAAGACGATCTAGTTATGTACAACCTCAAGTCCGTGGTGAATGGCGTTTAATTTTTCTTCTCAATATTTGCATCTTTAAATCCAATATTTAAGCAAATTTTAGTAATTTTTGGAATTTCAAAAATATTTTTGAGATTTAATTTTGTCATAAGATCGTAAATAGTATGAATGGCGTGAGTGTAGAGATGTACTTGCCGTTCCTGGGCAACTACATCGGACGCGCGGCAACCATCTTGTCCTTCGCCGTGCTGTGCGCACAGACGTACGAGTACGCTGGGTGGACCAAGTTTATCGTGCTGTACAACTTGTTGGTCGCCACGCTGCAGGGCTTCGTGTACTTCACGACGAAGACAGTGACGCCAAGTCAGCCTCAGATGGACGAGCTACCTGACTTGTAAGCGGCTTTGGTGTGAAAGTGAATACACGTACAACATAAGCAGCAAGGTTTCGTGCTGCAATGGCTCGTGCACTTTTGACACTTTTTCTATGAACGCCTGATAACCACAGGAAGGTTTGCGACAGCAGCAAATAGCTGCACGTCCTCGGTCGGGCCTTCCTCTCCCCGGCTGGATAGAGGGCGAGAAAGCAAGGCACGTTGGCCGTGTATACTCGGAGCTCTGCCAGCAAGATCACCGCAAAGTGTAGGACTAGACATGACATCATGGCATTGCCATGCAGAAAATTGACCCGTACGTCTACGCTAATCGAACCAGTACATGTAATGGATGGAGCCGACGCGGTGCGCACTTCTGCTTGGAGACATGTCTTCATGGCGGTGCCGCCGATAGACTGCTGGAATTGCCCACGTGCCATGCGAGAGCACAACCGTCGCCTTCTGACCGTGATGTGTGGGTTTGATTGCACCTTTTTGTCGCAGCGGGAGTGATGGTCAGGATCAGAAAATCTTTCTTCGAAATCCGCATCTAAATATTTGTATTGCAACGACCGTCTGAAATACGTTGGGAAGGTTCGAGAAGATAAAAATAAAACGGGAAACGACGCGAGCACACGTCGCAGACGGCCGCGTGGGCAGTTTGGCTGCTCATTAGCCAATTTGCTTCCTGAGCAGTACACTCAAGAACCAAGACCATCACATCCCAATTAGAAGATGCAGATTTTCGTGAAGACCCTCACCGGCAAGACCATCACGCTCGACGTGGAGCCGTCGGACTCCATCGACAACGTCAAGCAGAAAATCCAAGATAAGGAGGGCATCCCGCCTGACCAGCAGCGTTTGATCTTCGCCGGCAAGCAGCTGGAGGACGGTCGCACGCTGAGCGACTACAACATTCAGAAGGAGTCGACGCTCCACCTGGTGCTGCGTCTGCGCGGCGGCATGCAGATCTTCGTCAAGACGTTGACCGGCAAGACCATCACGCTCGACGTGGAGCCTTCGGACTCCATCGACAACGTCAAGCAGAAAATCCAAGACAAGGAGGGTATTCCGCCTGACCAGCAGCGTTTGATCTTTGCCGGCAAGCAGCTGGAGGACGGTCGCACGCTGAGCGACTACAACATTCAGAAGGAGTCGACGCTCCACCTGGTGCTGCGTCTGCGCGGCGGCATGCAGATCTTCGTCAAGACGTTGACCGGCAAGACCATCACGCTCGACGTGGAGCCTTCGGACTCCATCGACAACGTCAAGCAGAAAATCCAAGACAAGGAGGGTATTCCGCCTGACCAGCAGCGTTTGATCTTTGCCGGCAAGCAGCTGGAGGACGGTCGCACGCTGAGCGACTACAACATTCAGAAGGAGTCGACGCTTCATCTGGTGCTGCGTCTGCGTGGCGGAAACTAAGATCATATGGCTAGATCTAAGCGAAGAGGATCGTTGAGAGGTTCATGTTATAAATGAATGTGATTTCGTCGCAACTGCTTGCACATGGATTATTTTTCATTCTAGTATTGATACTACTTGCCGACGTGCAGTCGGCTTCGTTGGCGTCTCGGGTCACTGAATTGCGAGCTTGCTCAAGCATGGGCAGGCGCCGAAGCACCTTTGTCGAAGTCAATGAGGAGCCATCTTGGTGGTATTATATATTATATTGCTTCAGCTTGAGTTTGCGCGCACAACCATAGACATCACTTTTCGAGGTATTACGCAGCGCGTCACAAGTGAGATCAACGGGTGTGTCTCTCTTCAGATTCCGTCGGGCATCTGCTCCTTCATTTGACATGCAAATTCGTCGGTGACAGCGAGAGCGGCCGACATAACCACTATAAATTCAAATGCTTGTATTTGATACTCTTTCATCAGGAAAACTGCGTCTCGACTACAGTTCGGAAGATTCGTAGACGTTCTCGAGTACCACACAATAGTGACGCGTCATCTGCATCGTAGGCACGAAGTCATCCCTCTTGACCAGTGGAGATTTTCAATCGTGAGAATTTCATCTAGCAGCTACGCTTGAATGCTTTTTCCAACATACTGCGTCACGGGGATATTGATCTTCACTTTGCGTGTCCCCCTTTCACATTGTAATAGGGTTGGACAGTAAAACCATCGTAGATATCGTTCGAGACGATGAAGAGAAGCATGTGCGTAAAGTTTTGAAACTCTTTGCGTTGCGTCAGCTCCGTATAGACATTTTCCAAGTATTGGTACTTGATGGGGTGAGCTCTGCCTACTGTCGACTGGACGTAGATAATACAACGATCATTCGGGATAACAAGCACACCATCAATTGCTGGAAACGTCTTTGAAAGCGGGATGTACAGCACCAATTTGTTCTCGATTTCGGATGTCGCTTGAATTATTTCAGCATCTGCGTTCAAAGGACCATACGTAAAGACGCTTCCGACGCCTATTCCGTCGAGTGCTTTCGTACAAAACTTGCTGGTGGCAAGTTCTTGCAGCAAAACTTCTCGATTTCTTTGCCTCGCCACGACTGCAAATTCGGGGCTGGAGTCTGCAACAACGAGCGAATTTTATCGGCGGATCCAATTTGGTAACGCACGTTCATGGTCACCTCGACTGCCAAAGATGAATACGCCAAGTAAGCACGACTGGGCGAATCCTCTCTGCGATAAAAATAGAACAGAAGGTGCTTCATCTGATCATCGAATTTTTCCTGACCAAAATTGACAACCTGATCCTCCAAACCATGGAGAGTGTGGGGAACATCCTTCTGCACTCGTTGTAACAAGTCAGCAACCGTTTCGGATGATGAAAACACAAATCTTGGTTTCCCCCAACGATTTTGAACCTCCGAAGCCAATCGTCCTGGTCCTCCAATTCAATCTCATCCGCGAAACTTTGACACTCGGCTTTGGTCCATGGGTTCATGTACACTTTGAAACACCTCTGCTTGACAAAATGGTTGTAATTCTCGGTTCGCATACTGGCAAACAGAAACGAATGCCTGAAGGTACCAAAGGCACTCAATGCCCCGCCACCTTCATTTCCATCAAATAATCCGACATAGCTCTTCCCAGCACGCTGCGTCCACGAACACTCGTAGCCATTCGTGCTGCTCCAGTTGAAGTACACCAGTGGTTTATCAAGCTGGCGGTAGGCAAAATCTCGTTCCTCACTCATAAACGCAAGCAACAAAAAGATGCCAAACACGGACTTGCCAATGCCTGGACTGCCAATCACCAGAATGCGATGAATCGATTCATCTGACGTCAACTTCTCCCTGATGATGTTGTAGGGATCCAAATACTCGTGTCGGATGTAAAACCCATTGAGCAAGTCTGTCCCGAGCACTATCTTGGGCATCTCCGATAATAGAGAGCATGCACGTGTACCCCCTTTAGACCCAAACAGTTTGTGAGCGCTCACGGTCAGTTTAGTCAAATCACTCGGATCCAGGATGGGAATGTCGTCCGTCCTCTGCCTTTTCTCGGGTGGTGCCACTTGACGCTGCGGCACTTGCACAATAAGGGCCTCCTTCATTTTACCACCAAATGACCCAATCGACGAATCTGCTTCCAGCGCCTGCTTCTTGGCGTACGCCCCCAGTTCGCGAAGACTGTGAGGTCGGATGCAGCAATCCGTTCGAGGTGACTGTCTTTGAACGTCTCCTTCACCGCATCTCGTAGATCAGCAACCTCGGCATCATCAGCGCAATCAGCGCAGTCTGCTGAAGTCACCGCTTTGCCCTCTCGATCGACCAGCTGGAACCAGACTTTGCGCGTCATCTCTGCAGGTAAGACGACGAGCTTATCGTTCAGTATAAAGTTTTCTCTTCCTTCAAACATCGAATATAACGTTAGTTGAATTCATGCACGTTTACACTTCAACCTACACCATATGTAGGTTGATCTACATATGGTGTAGGTTGATCTGTAAAACTTGCAAGAATTCAACTAAGCTCGTCGTCTTACCTTGCTCAATCCCGCTCAGGAACGGCCCTCAGCTGCGTGTTGCGCCATGTTGCGCAACGAGCCAGCAGTGCTGGATGCATGTCAGCGGATAGATTTGCCCGACACCAGTGGATCGAGCAAAGCGAACTTTGCTCGAAAAAATGTGTGACGTTGAAGCTGCTTGTCACAAAATGTATCCGCTCAACATGGCTGCCTCCCGCGTCCAACATTGCGGGCCTGACAAATCGTCTCACTAACGTGTACGTTGACTGTTCTGCTAATGTCGCTTTACAGAGCTCATTACGAAATTTACTCGCTAGATGCCAACCAGCGACCAAGTCTGTCTACCATGCCGATGCCCCGCAACGACTGTCTCTTGTTGTGGAAATACTCCCGAGGCGGAGACGAGACCAAAGTGCAGGAGCAAATCGAGGATTCGGATGCCGTCGCGCGCAACCTCGTCAACTTCAAACATCACCGCAAGGGCACGACGCCGCTCATGGAGGCCGCTGCTTGCAGGTGCGGCGAGCCAATCGTCACCAAACTCATCGCCGCCGGAGCCGACGTCAACGACGTTGATGACACCAAATTGCACAACACCGCGCTGCACTACGCCGCAACAACCAACCGAGACGCGTTGACGACGGAGACGCTGCTAGAGGCGGGGGCGGACGCCTTCGCTGTCAACCGCAAGGGCTTCACTCCGCTCGACGTCGCTCGCCAAAACGGACGTAAAGTGGTCGGTGCCGCTCTGCTGGAGCACATGAAGGTGCACGCCGGGTGGCTCTACCTGCGCGGCAAGTTTCGCTGGAATAAGCGCTGGGGGATTGTGCTCGCGTGCAACAAGCAGCGCACGTCCACGGAGCTGTGCATTTTCCGCCGACCGGGGCATTTGCGCCCCGACTTGGTGATGCTCGTGGACGAGGCTGCGCGCATGGCGCACTTCCCGTCAACCGACAGCTACTCGTGGCTCAAGCGCGAAAACGCCTTCGTGTTTGACAAGCCCATCATGTGCCACCGCGTGAAGCGGCAGAAATTCACCCGCGCGCCGATATGCAGGAAAACTATGAGCTTCGACGACGTCGAGACGCTCCAGTTCGTGTTCGCTGCCGACTCTCTGAACAACCTTGCGCAGTGGCGCCGCGTGCTGCTGAGCTCCAACTTTCTCCCACGCGACAACCGGTCGTCGCTTTACCGATCCTCGCTGTTCGAGACGCAGAACAGTGAGATGTACTATTGGCCTCACGAGCTGGTGGAGAACCTACGCTCTTCCATCTTGCGGGAGCAGGAAGAACAGCGAGAAGAAGCGAACGACCCGCTGTACCAGCGGCTGCGAGCCACGCTCGAGAACCGCGAGCTGGAAGCTGCACAGGAAATCCCCTACGAGCCATCTCCAGAACCGGAGAGAGCTCCGACTCGTCCCCTCCCCCGACGTACGCGGAGTCAGTCGATAGTTTGCCGCGCAACTTCCAAAGACGAGCTGTGCAAGGGCCCCGAGCGGACCAGAGAAGGGTGGAACAGCCCCGTCAGCCCAATCGAGTGAAGTTCACGCCGCCTCCGCAGCAAGTCAAGTACATCGAAGTGCCACGGGCAGCACAGCAAGCGTACGAGACCAACTCGGGGTGAGCATCGTCAGCGGAAGTGAGCTCGACACCGCCGGGCCCGAGTTTGCCACGGGGTTCTGCTGCTGACGGACAACGGCTCACAGCCCCAGCTGATCTCAGATGACGAGGAAGATGAAGAGGACGACAACCCCGCAGAAGAGCGAGCGCAGCCTTCGCAAGCGCCGAACGAGCAGCAGCCGGATCTGTGCGGGATCTGCGACGTGGCACGACGGAATGCCATCTGCACGCCCTGCGGCCATCAAGCGGGGTGCGCAGGCTGCCTCAAGACCATCATGCGCACCTCCCAGGTTTGCCCGGTGTGCCGCTCACCCGTGCGCTCCATCCTCAAGGCATACGACTCGTAAGACTTCAACTTGCCTACAGTTTGTGTAGACCACATATACATACCAGGTACTATTTCAACCAATCGTTGTCCATCACGTAACTGAAAAGTGCACCTTGCCATTTCGATACCCTGCCGTATCTGATAGCAGCAACAGAACAGTAATCAGTACATTGTAACGATACCGCGTAACGATATATAATACCTCTTAAATCACTATCTATCTTACTGAGAGGTGCCGCTTACCGCTCCCATATTCAGACAACAACTGACCACTTCGCTCAACAGCGCTTTGCTCCATCTTCCTGCTCGCTCTACACGCACACCTTCACTACGCTCGCTACCCCACCGTGAAGGACCATCATCCAGTCTACCCAGAGGTGTCTTAACCAGCATCGTCGCGCTTGAATCGACGGAGAAACCCCTGGACAAAGTCAAGACCTAATTCTCCTCAGTATGGCGTGTTTCGGCTGCTGCGGAGGCGTCAACGCCCGCATGTTGTTCCTCATGGCGTGCGCCATGATCGAGTACATCGCGCAGACGGTGGTGCTGGTGCTGGGGCCCATGCTGACGCTGCACTTCTACCCGGACACGTCGTTCCATCGTATCGGCTTCTACACGGCCATTCTCTCTGGCTCGGGCTTCCTGGGGCACGCGCTCAGCTGCGGCTTCTGGATCAACTTGGCGCGCTCCCTCAAGAGCAGCAAAGGGGTCATTCTATGGGGACTGGCAGTCACGGGTGCGGGGTTCTTCAGCTTGTTACTGTGTCAAAGCCTGCTGGCTATGGCATTGGTCCGATTCGCGACGGGTCTGAGCAGTGGAGTGCTACCCGTGGCTCTCATTGAGATCGACAATATCTGTGGCAACAGACAGACCAAGTTGGCGCTGGTGGCCAAGACACTGGGTGTGGGCATCGGTGCTATTGGCACCTTCGTGTTCATCACGCTTGGCGCCAAGCTGCCGCAGAGAGCGAATGAGGACCCGGCAATGCAGGATTCCTCGCTGTATTTCTACCCCTTTTGCTTCGTGTCGATCTTAGCGTGGATTGCAGTTATGGTGATGCTCGTGGCCCTGCGTCTGCGTAGCCGAACGTCATATTCGCAGCTCCAGGAAGAAGACGACGACTTTTTGAACTTCATGCCGCAGATTCAGGTCGACCAGCAGCTCGCGTCCCCGCCACGATCATCCACGAGTCTGAACACGAGCAGCACTAGCAGCAGTGAATGCGACAGCCCCATGGCCAACACTGTGGCTCACGTCAAATCCGCATTTGGCGAGGCTTTCGGCCGTACAGCTATGGGTTTAGGCATCAAGAAGGCCATGACGACTCCAGCGAAACTGGCAGCAATTAAGCTCCTGGCGACCCCACAGCCGCATTTTCGACGCATTCGAGGACTTCTGCCTCACTATTTCCACGGCTACACGTCGGACGGACACCTTGTCGTGTGGGACTTCGTGGGTCGTGTAAAGATGGATAAGCTGTTTGCTGCTGGCTTCTCGACTGCTGATTTGCGCGACCACTACCGGTTTTTCCTGGCTTTCGCGCAAGAAACTTTGCTCCGAACACCGACACAGAAAGTTGTGTATGTGGTAGATTTGGACGGACTATCGCTTCGTGACGCTGATGCACGAGCAGTTGAGGGCGCTTGTGCAGTGGTGAAAACTCTTCAGCGTGAGCTACCGGATCGTCTGCAAGCTCTTGCAGTTCTCAACTCGCCCGTATGGTTTTCACAAGTCATGACGAGCATTCGCCCGCTGGTTGCAAAGCGCACGGCTGACAAGGTGTCGTTTCTGTCCAAGGAGACGGCTACTCAGGATCTGATAGCACTTATTGGCGTTGATAGTCTTCCGCAGCGCTATGGGGGACGCAACGGTGTGGAGATTGGGAAAAGCGCTCAGGAGCGCTCGCTAGATGACTTGCTCAAGCGAACAACCGGATCATTGGAGCGCACGATTGAAATTGTAGGCACCCCGCGATCACGGCGTGTAAGTATTAGCCGCTCACGGGCCAGCAGTGTCCGTTCTACCTTGAGTGACGAGGGCAGCGATGAAGAAGCCTTCTTCGATTGCTCCGAATACGGTTTGCAAGGTGTCGCGGATTTGGAGGACCAGGAGCCCGTAATTTCAGTGGTCGTGCATTCGCAAGCATCGCCTAAGACCGAAGCTGTTGTCCGGAACCACACTGGCAATTCCTCATACCAGCCTTTGGAGAAAAGTCAACTCGGCCCTCTCCAAAAGCGGCGAACACTCCAGTACCCGAGCTGGCAATCACACGAGAGCCATTGGCGTGCCTAGTGCTGCTGGTTTATTTCTTCTGGACACTCGTGCAACTGAGTTTTGACGAGATGCTGCCGCTCTGGTTTTCAAGCAGAACCCAATCACGCTAGGCGGGAGTGTGCATGCCGAGCCGCCGTCGTCGCGGTCTACAGTCTCATCAATTACGCTTACATTCGCCGGCACGCTGGCGTCGTTGTCGCTGGTGGTTCTTCTCGGTCAGATCGCGTCATCCGTTGTCTGCTCTTCCGCTCGGAACGTCATGACGCCACTCGCCACGCTACGAATCGGTTTGCTTCTCCAGATCCCCATTCTGGGCTGCTTCCCGCTCATCGATCTGTTCAAGGTGGACGAGTTGCCTTTCTCGTGGTTTATGGTGGTGGGTGTGCTTGTGGTCAAGCAGCTTATTGCCGGCGTAGCCTCACATGGAATTATGGCACTGCTGGACAACTCGATCGCCGTTGATCGGCGGCTAGCGGTGCATCGTGCGGCTCAACGTGTTCGGTACGCGGCGTATTTCTTCGCTAGTGCTGCGGGTCCGTCGATGTTCGCACTGCTTGGCTTCTTTGAGAAGGCTTTTCCGTTCGACCAGAGCCTCTTGTACTTTGTTCAAGCGCTGGGTCTCGTATTCCTGGTGCTTTTCTCCTTCGCGATACCTTCCAGAATGAATTTCCCCGTGCTGTTTAGTATGGGGAAACGGTGAAATGTAGTCCCAATAAATGAAACAGAAGCGAGGGTCGATGATAGTGTAAGCATACATTCGTAGTTCGCTAGGATCGATATCTACATAGCAACTTGCTGGTCAACTCCATAGTAGATCCTCCGTTTGCCACTGCAAATCTCACAGCCGTAGTAGATCCTCCGTTTGCCACTGCCAAATCTCAAAGCCGTATAAACGCTTTGACTCTCCAGCCCAGAACGTCCGAGTCACCACCAACGTGTCTTGCCAGCCAGTACAGTACGTTTAGAACGCGCCTTCTTTGGAAGGCTTAAACGTGGCCATGCCGGAGCGCTGGTATGCGATGAGCACGCCAACCAGCACGATATTCAGCAGCACAAGCGGGTAGAACTGCATGTAGAAGATGACGTCCCAGTGGAAGATCGCCAGCAAGTACGCCACGTACACGGCCGTGATGTGGGCGCTAATGCCCAAGAACGACGCGATCCGCACGAGGCCGCTGAACTTCTGACGGAACGCGTCGTGGTACTCGCTGGTACACGACGCCAGCAGCGCCTGACGGTCCAACTCGGCCTGAGAAGCTGCATCGGACGTGAAACTCGCCTGCACCGTCAGATACACCGTGTAGATGCCGAGCAAAATGGTGTCCAGGGCACAAGCCGACTGCTTCCTCGCCGCACGGTACTCCGCCTTCACGCTGGCGACCGTCTCTCCGTCACACTCAGACTGAGGCAGGGCGTTCTCCATGTACACGTTCTTAATCTTGTCGTAGATGATGGCGTGCAGCCAGAGCGACATGCCCGCCCAGAAGCCCAAGTGGAAGTACATGACGTGTCCGTAGCGGTGCTGCATGACGTCGCCCATGATCCAGAAGTTGGGGGCAATGACGAACCCGTCCACGACGCCGTCCAGGATGCGACCCGTGCGGGTTCCGCGCTTGCAGAGCCGCGCCACCTGTCCGTCCGTGCAGTCCGAGACGATCCAGAAGAACATAAAGAGTCCCGCTGCTAGCAGCGAGTTTGAGGGCTCCCAGGCCAGCGGGTAGTGGAACTCCGAGTCGTAGAGACACAGGGCGGACGCCCAGCCCAGGAAGAGTCCGAAGATGGTGATCTGGTTGGGCGTGATGACGAATGGCAAGTAGCTCACGATCACGGCCGGGACCGCGGCCAGACGGCGGTGCCAATAGTAGTCGATGAGCTCCTCCACGTCGTACATCTTGGTGCACGTGGCCTTCTGGTAGCGCTCCAGCACCGACTCGTGGCGGAGCTCCTTGGGGTACGAGGAGGAGGACGGCGCGAGGTTCATCGTGTCCGACTTCTCGTCGCCGCTGCCCGTGGGCGAGTTGGAGCGCGAGCCGCTGCGGTGCGTCACGCCCTTGGACGACACGTTGATGGTGGATCCGTACATGTCTTCGTCCGTCTTGGCGGGCGGCTGCATGGACGAAAGCGCCATTCTCTTGGGGGAACTGCAGAGGCTGGTTGACTCCCTCCCGACGTAATCTCGAAATGAGGTCGTGGGGCATCCGGCGGTTTGGTTTGTGTTTCATGGAACATGTCGCGTAAGTGGATGCGTCTAAATCGAAGGCCTGCGAGTGGCTAAATGGACTGAGGAAAGGGTTTTACTGGGCTATTGTGGGATAAAGTATGTGGAGGTCGGGCCGTTGGCGAGCGCAAAAAGGATTCACTGGACGGGTAAACGGGGCGAGCAAGGACCGACGCGACCGGCGAAAAAGCTGAAGCGACTGTAGGTTTTCACGAGATGCAAAGGGTCTTCGCTTGCTGCGTGAAGCGTTAATAGATATGGCGACGTTAGAACCTTCTTTTTCATTAGCGCCGGCTCCTTCGACATCTGTGGGTCAACTTTTCTACAGACAAATTGGCGCTTGATTTCGCCGTCCATGCCTTACCTGAACCTGCGTAATACAATTTCGCATACATTGTTGATGGCTCCTTGGCGTTGACATTCTCGTGACGCAATCGATGTCTTTGAAGCGAAAACTAACATGCCCGTTGCCGAGTACTCGGGCCAAGATGTCCGGAGCTCTTGAGCGGCGAAGTGGCGATGGCCCGTGTCGTTGCTCCTTCCAGGCCCGGGTCCAATAGCTGTTCAACAAGTGGATCTGTTTGCGGTTTCATTGAGCGCTTGATCGTCAAAATCCGAGATCACATCAAGTTGACGTGCCGTACAGTTAGTTGGTTGAGATGAGGTCGCGGTGTACTTGCGAAGTTATCTCTCTCCGCAGAAGACGGAGGACACGACGTCGGACGCCCGAGCGCGACATGTTCCGGGTTCGTAATCAGACCGCAACACTCCACTGCTTGTGCCGGGGCGAGGGAAATCTTCATCTCCAGCGTGACTGAATTGAAGTCCTGTGCTGGCAGCGCAAGCTAAGGACATCGTCCTCGGGTGAAAATGGCCAGAGCCAAAAGAACTCGTTACATCGTCTCGCTTGCAACATTTAGCTCGCCACGCTTTGAGCGACTCCGCAGTTTTTCTGTTGCGCTGGAACGCCGACCAGGCATGATTTTCGGGAGCCCGACGCGGATGGCTGCCACTTTTGCAGTTTGCGACTTTGCGGGAACGTTATCGCCAGTTTTGACCTGTCTGCCATCTTTACCAGCGACTCCAGCCGACGTCGACCCAGCCTCCATCGTAGCGGTGGCAAGCCGGTGCCAGAAATCCTCTGTATGATAGAGCAGCAAACCAGGGAACGAGATTGTCGAGATTGCGATGGCGCCTAGAGACCAAACCTGGAATGGAGAAGGTCGGGCGGTAAGTCAATCGCTCTTCTTCATCAAGGGAAGACGGAGAACGCACCTCGTACACTATTGTTGCTCCAGGGTCGTCAATCAACGCAGCAGCAAGAGCAACAAGACTACTCCATAGCGCCATTACACATCCAGCAAGTCGAAGGCCATTAACCTGATCAACAGCGTGCATGAACTCGAATCAGATCCGTAAAAATTGACAACATAACTCATTCTCACCAGTGAATGCACGCAGGGCTTTAACTTCGCGTTCATGATGCCTAGAACCAGTCTGTATGTCCGCGTTAGCCCGAATATTTTACAATCGATCATCAACAGTGCACCGCGTACGATATCAATATGCAGCTCCCACAAAGCAGAAACGCATTAGCGTTGACCGAGGCCACGACACTCTGCAAGGAAGCAGCTCTCGTCAAAACCGGTACTCGACTGTGAATACAATGACAGTCACCTGATACCATCGCAAGCGGGGCTTTCAGAATATGCGCAACTCGTGTGTAGCGCACGTGCGTCCATAACGTCGGCTCAGGAGGCGAAGCTTCGCAGTTCAGCTGTATAACAATGACCGAGCTCGTCATGCAGAACACAAGCAGCACGAAAATCCCTGCAGCAACCATCGCTCCCTGCCATAGCGAGAAACATGAACTGTTCAGATTCGGCAGCGTCATTCCAGAGCCCTCGATCTTGGTATATCCGATAACAGCACATTCAAGCGGTAGCAGGAGGCCGATCATTACGGGTAGAGCCATCCACTCGCTGTACAAACGCAAGATAAGCGTGCAAAGATCCTCAGCAGGAGCTTTTCTCGGCTGCGGCTTGAACAATGGAAATCTGTTAGCACCGATGACGCACGCGATGAGCAAAATACCGGGCACGAATGCCAGCGACGCGTACAGCACAAGGATCGGGAACTCGTTCGTCTCCAGATGACTCCACAGCGGATAGAGCACTGAAAGACGCAGGATCCCTGCAACACCTCGACTCGCTTTCGGCCAGGGAACCACAGGCAAGAAGCACAGTGCAGTCAATTGCACCCAGGGCACGAGCTCCAAAACTGCCACGAGGACAATGAGAATGTTCTCCAGTAGATGCCCCTTGGCTGGTTTCGTTGGCAGTCCCTTGCGAGTGGGTCCGCTCCACTTGCCTCGCAGTAGCTGAGCTCCGAATGAATGTTGCGGTGGTGCTTCCCACTTTCTTGGGAATACAAATGCGTCCTGTATGGCCGGTGAGAAGCGCAGCCACGTGAGACTCTTGCTGGTTATCAAGACACCAACAATTAGCAGGATGAGCATCAACACGCAGGCCACGGGCAGCTCCCAGTACAACAATTGCGCTCGAAAACTGCACTGCGAGCCAGAGTACATTGCGTCGCAGCCGCAACGCTCAACTGCTGCTTCCACGACGCACTCGCCATGCAGGCACACGGCGTCGTTCCCACACATTTGCTCGCGTCTCTTGAAGATTGTGGCTTGAATGTGGCAATATTTCACAATAATCGCAATACATGTAGCCCTAAATATGGCCTTCATGTGACATTAGTCTTCCGTTTTCTGGCAATCGGTGGCGGGGCTTACCGCCTAATCATCCATCACATGTTTTGCCACCAACCGCCGTGTCACCAGTTATAGCGGGGTGTACCCATGTCTACGGCATACAGAACGCAAGATACGCCCAAGCCCAAGCATGCTGCTCACTAGATCAGCCGCCGCCCCCGCTCAAGCCCACGACACCGGAAGCGAACCCCCACCCGCGCTGCCGAGACGCCGGCGTATCACTACGTGACGGAGGAGGGCGTGAAGCACATCTTGGCCTACCGCTACAGCGGCAGCGACGCGTCGCTCCTGTACAACCACGCGATCTCTCCGCTCGCCCAGTGGCTCGTGGACCACGTTCTGTCGCCGCGCCTGGCGCCCAACGCCATTACCATCGGCGCCCTGTCGCTCGTGATCCTGTCGCACGCCGTCATGCTCTGGTACGCGCCCAATATGGCGGAGGAGGCGCCTCGCTGGGTGTACGCCAACGCAGGCTTCTCGCTGCTGTTCTACCAGATCTTGGACGTGGCCGACGGCAAGCAGGCGCGCAAAACGGGCAACTCGTCGCCGCTCGGACTGCTGTTCGACCACGGCTGCGACGCACTCAATGTGGTGATCAGTGCGTCCACGTTTGCGTCCACAATTATGTTGGGGTCGACGTACTGGGTGAGTGCAATTGATGTTGAGATTGTTGCAGTGTGAACTGACAGTTGTTTGTGTTTTTTGGCTAGTCGCTGTTGATTTTCTTGGCCCCGGCAATGGTCTTCTTTATGGCGACCTGGGAGGAGTATTACACTGGGACACTGGCACTTCCGATCATCAACGGACCTAACGAAGGGTTGCTGATCATGTACTCGATCTACATTGGCACGGCCATCGTGGGACCGACCGTGTGGACGCAGCCAAATGTGATTTTCCCGGACATGCAGAATAATCACGTCTTCGTCTTGATCACGCTCACTAGTGCACTTGGCCAGTGCCTTTTCAGCGGTACTCTAACGTTATTCCTATGTGTACTTGGGCTATCGTAGGAAGACTCATGTGACTTTGTTTTGCTGTTTTTTTGTAGCGGTCGTCGCTATCCGCTCCATGGAAAGCAAGGCGAAGGATGGAGCTGCGGCACTGTTCGGCATCACGCCCTTTGTCGCTCTCGTGGTCCTGTCTGCGCTGTGGGTGCTTTGGTCGCCATCGGATGTGTTCACGGATCACCCACGTCTCCTCATCTGGACTGTGGGGCTCGTGTTCGCAAAGGTATGTTAGCATCACTTGTTATAATTGCGTGCTCGTGCTAACGCTCGTCAATGCTGCGTAGATGGTGATGCACATGATGCTCTCACACATGTGTGAAGAGCCGTACTGGCTGCTGCGCAAGACCTTCCTCGTCCAGCTTGTCGTCTCCTTCTTGCTCGTAGTCGGAATTGTGCCTTGGGTGCGTTTGCAGTCCCTATTGCGCTGCTACGTTTAGTGCTCTAACTTCTACTCGTCGTTGCTGTTCATAGGGCCCTGAAAGCTCCGTCGTGCAACTTTTTTCGTGATATCGACGTCTGCTTATTTGCACATGATCTACTTCCTTTCCACGGAGCTCGCAACAATTCTCGGCATTCGCATCTTTAAGGTGAAGCAGGTTCTTGCAATGAAAGCGCAGTGATCCAGTTGAGTCAGAATGACCAGGGTAGTAGCCGATAAAAAGAAGTAGATTTTGGATGGAAGCACTATATGAGCGGGTGGCACCGCTCCACCAGCCCACAGTCTCCGTTATTCATGACGACGAAGCCGAGTGCTACGGAAAGAGTCCCGATATACACTGCAAATATGAAGAGCAGTGAGTTTCGTTGCGACTTGCGGCCCTGTTCATACAATCAAATACGTTAGCTGGCAGTTCGAGAAGAATGGTTGCTGAGTATAGCGTACCAGTCGGGGCTGACTCATGGGTGTCTGGAGCTGGTTCATTCGCTTGTCCAGCAACTGGTAGCGCTGCACCATATTCTTCACTGCATCTTGCAGTTCCTGCTGCAGCTTTTTCGTTGTGTCCACCATGAGCTCCGCTCGCTCATCGCGCATTTTCTCGTTCGCGACAACGCCGATAACGTCCGCTTTGATCTGCGAAATCTCGATGGCGCGGTCCTGTTCCTGGAGCTCCGCGTCATATTTCCGCCGCTTACTGTCGGCCTCGAGTTCGCTCAGCTGCTCTCGCTGCACTCTCAGCTCGTCCAGCATGTCTTCGTGCAAATTAACCACATCGTCATTGTTCTGCGAGTGGCTGGACTGCAGCATCTTGCCCTGTACGATCTGCGAAAGCTGGTGGTTGAGGTTCTCCAGCGACGGGAAGATGCCGCTCGCCTGCTTATCGAACTCGGCCTGGTTCCTCAGCAGCTCGTCCTTCTGCTGCACCAGCTGCGCGATGGTCTCCTCCATCTGCCGCACGTACGTGTGTAGCTCCTGATGGGACCTCGCGCCGAACTCTGTGTGTTCCTGCTTAAAGTCTCCTCCCATTATACTGCCTGCCATCTCGTCATCGTCCGTGAGGTTGTCAAAGTTCAGCGCTTGCTGCACAAAGTCCGTCGAGTTGTAATCTCGCAGGTCTTTGGCTGTGGTGCGTCTCGGCGTCGTAGTGGCTCGCACTCTCCCTCTTGGACTCGTTCTGGCCTTGGGCTTGTCCTTGTCCGGCCACTTGAGCTGCTCGTCCGAGAGCTCCGCCAGCCGCATGCGGTCCGAGCGCGACGTCTCTTCTGTGCGCGACAGTTGCAGCAGCCGCTCGCCCGACGCGCTGCGCAGCGCCTGAGGCGTCAGCGGCGCCTCCTGCTGCGTGCGGCTTCGGGTGCGCGTGGCGGGGCCTTCGCTCTCCTGGAAACGGTCGTCCTTGACCATGATCTTGTGCAGCTGCGAAAGCTCCGAGCGCGCCTTGGAGATGCGCTCGTTCAGCCGCGCGTCCTCCTCGCGAGCCCAGGCCGGCGTCGCTCGCCATGGCGGGCATTTTGAGCTTGTCCAGTGTGGCAAAAGTCACGTAATGAGAAGTTTCCTTTTTCGAAATCACGGAAGGAGCAACGCGCATAGTGAAATCAAGTGGCAGTTGATGGGTTGCTGAAAAGAGGTCGAAATGTTTGGAATTATGGTGGTTTTGTGCTGAGACTTGCGCTTCAACTTGCTGCAAGTGAACAATTGCAAGGACAGTCAATGGACACGGAATTGGTGACGACATGAGCGATATATTCCCGTATTGAACGCTCTTGAGCTACTCTTCGAACGAGTCTGGCATCGGCTCATCCGCGGGTGCAGCAGACGTAGCTTGGTCGGATGCCGCGTTTGCTCCTTCTGCCGCGGCGGCCGTGACGATGGACAGCGACCGTGACGAACTTGGCGTGGCCATCTTCTCCTCGAGCGTTTGCGGCGAGCCAGGCTGCGTTGACACAGAAAAAGGTCAGAGGACGGATGAAGACTGCGCAGTGTGCGATCATTTTCAACTTTACCGGTGCCGCGTCCAGTTGTGCAAAGAGTTCCTGCCGCAGGTTGTCGTGTGCAGGGTTGTGCTTCGTAAAGCGGATCGTGGAGCCCTGCTCGTTGTTGTACACGTTCGTGAGCGACTCGTCCACACACTCTTCCACCTTGTTGACATAGTTCTCCGGGTCGTGGCGGAACCTGCTCCGACATCAACTCGTCAGCACTCTTTTCACCCCTCCACACAAGGTCCGTCGCTTACATATCCAGCGCTATGCCGTTCGCCACTTGCATCACATCGGGGAAGTCTTTCATGTAGAAAATCCCCTTGAGGTACGTGAGTACTGCCACCATGTAGTGCAGCTCCGGGTCCCAGTCCGGGAATTTGGGCTTCAGGTCCAGCTCCTTGGTGTCTTCATACACGTACGGATGGAAGACGTTGGTGTTGAACACGATGCGAGGATACGTCCCCGGCCCATTGTAGCTATAGCAGCAAATAGCCACACTCATCAGCTCTGCATCCACCCTACAATACCCCCAACTATTGCAGCATTGTACCTCTCTGGTAGGAAGATGGTGAACTTGAAAATGGCGTTGCGATACAGTCCGGCGTGGATGAAAATGGCCCCGTACCAGATGCGCGAGTGGTCGAAGCTCGGCAGGACGTAGATCCCGCTGGGCACATGTTGACGCAAGTGTTTGTACTCGATCATGAGTCCGTAGTCCTTCATCGTCTGCGACCGGTACTTCTGCAGTGACGACATGGGGCCGTCACCGCCGTTCTGGTCATTGGCCGCTTGGGCTTCGTCCTCCTCCGCGTTCATGGACGTCTGGCCGCTGCGACTCAGATTGCAAATATCACGGTAAGGTTCATCACTATATGCAGGTGCAAAATTCACGCTGGAAGAAGCCACAGGGGCCTCCAAGGGCGACGTCACGTACGCGTCCGAGGAGGTCTTGAGTCTCCGTAGCATCGTATCCCAGTTTTTTGACCTCTTTATTTCGTGTATTTCTAGTGTGGATCGTACTTAGCAGAATACAAGTTGCGAGCAGCTCCAATAGTGAATATCATGACGGGCATCGAGCGCTATGGCTCGTCGGGCGCACACGGTGGAGGGCAACGTGGCGGGTTCGAGGGCCGCAAAGCTGAGCAAGAAGCGGCAGAAGCAGCAGGCGGAGTACGAGGCCAAGCGACAGGACATCGAGAAGACCAACCGCCGCGGAATGCTCATCGACGCCAACTTCCAGTCGCACCAGGACGACGACGAGAGCGAGTTTAAGGCGAGTTTGGCTATTGTTATATTGTGATTTTGTTTACAATAATTGTTGACGAATTGTAAAATTTGGGTTTATGTGTAGCGTCAAACGGTGGGGCTGGTGACGGCGGAAGAGTTCAGGAAGAAGCGCGAGGACATTCAGAACCGCAAGAGCGCTCCGGTTGACGTGCAGTGCGTGTTGTGGCCCTTTGCTAATGTGTTTTTTAGGTTTTAATTGTTAGAATGGGTGATTAAAAGTTGTTGAAATGTGATGATAGGACGGACGAGCAGTTGAAGGAGCCCAAGAAGAAGAAGAAACGCAAAGCTAAGAAAATGGGACCGCTGTCGTTTGATTTGGATGGGGATGATGCAGACGAAGAGGTGAAGCCGAAACGTGGGAAGAAGAGCATCAAGAATCCCAATGTGGAGACAGATTTTTGCCGGATAAGGAACGGGAGAAGGAGGAGGCACGCGAGCGTCAGCAACTACGGGCAGAGTGGGAAGCTGAGCAAGAACGAGTCAAAAGTACGTGTCGTGATAGTATGGTGGAGTTTCTTATAGAAACTAATTCCATGATTGTTGCCTTTGGACAGACGAGAATGTCGCGGTGACGTACAGTTACTGGGACGGCGCTGGGCACCGGCGGGAGATCACGGTACGCTCAGACAAGCTGAAGCTGTGTGTGTACTGTAGCTGACATTTCATTTATGTGGTAATTTATGAGTAGATTCCCAAAAGACAACAATCGGCAAGTACCTGGAACTTGTTAAGCAGCAGCTAGTGTCAGAATTTGCAGAGCTGCGCGGTGTTGGATCCGAAAACCTCATTTACATCAAGGAAGACCTCATCATCCCACATGTAAGTTTTTTGCTGCTTTGAAGGTGATCTCGAACTGACTTTCGGTTGTGTGTTTTCCTGTCTGCAGCATTACTCTTTCTACGATTTGATCGTGACCAAAGCACGCGGAAAAAGTGGCCCGCTCTTCCACTTTGATGTGCACGACGATGTCCGTCTTGTACAGGACCGACGTGTTGAGAAGGACGAGGTAAGTCCTCCTGTTGATTTTAAACTGGCCAGTTTAAGGAATGTACTTCAAGTAGTGACTTTACTCACCGTTTGTACTTGTTTCTAGTCGCACCCAGGTAAAGTTGTCGACCGCCATTGGTACGAGAAGAACAAGCACATTTTTCCGGCGAGTCGCTGGGAAGTGGTAAGCATTAGAATTACCACCACACTTGTGACCGGGCATCTGACGAACCGATTGAATGTTTGCATACAGTACGATCCAAACGTTGTTCGCGAGAAGTACTCCATCCGTGGCGACTAATTTCTCGGTGAGTTATCGGTGAAGCAGGATAATGGACAGAAAAAAGAAAACGTAGACACACCTTGGTGATTTTAAACCCGAACTCACATTTGATAACCCGAGACGTGCGATCAAACTGACAGCGGAAAGCAATAAAAGATGATACAAGCATAGTCAACAGCTCACACTGTTGAACGCGTAGCCCAATGCAGCTCCTTCACACTAAAGCAGCCTTCGACGACTGATTTGGAGAAAGCAACTCCAAAGCAGCGCATTTATTCATCTTCGTCGGACTGAATGAACTTGGAGTACGACGTGTTCTGGCATTCGCCATTGGCATCAAAGACCGCCTTGTAGAATGACCCATCTGCTCCCACAACTGATTTTGACGAACACACAGCATTCTCGAGTCAGTCACAAAGCTTTACATAGTTTACATGAGGCACGACTTACCAACAATGGTGTTCTTCTCAGTGCCGAACGCACAGATCGTTCGGGTCTCCGGTACACGAAACTGTGCGAAGCTCCACTCCGAGCTGAAATACTTCGGAAGCAGTCCTCGCATAAATGATAAGCTACGCGTGTACACAGTTGCAGAGAAGTGTCAAGCAACCACGCCAAAACTCAAAATTGTGCAGGTATTACCTGGACTTGGAGTTTTCGGTACCGTCGTCTTCGCCGCTGCGGGGAGCACTACCCGCCGAGTAGTGCGTTGGAATGCTTTGCGACGGAACGTTGCCCATCGTAGTCGGGTCGGACGCGAAGCTGTGTCCTGAACCCTCGGTCGTTAGCGAGAACACGTGAACTGTGCCCTTGTCACTCGAACACGCGAGCAGAGGCGCCGTCGGGCTGAAGCAAATGCTGTAGATCTCCGCACGGTCCGCTCCACGTCTACAAAGAAAAACAGCAGAATTTACATCAGCAAAGTGCTGTAGAGCGTATTCACTGCACTTCGGAAAATTACGTACCGCAACTCTTGCACAATCTGTCCGCTCTGCGTGTCGAAAATACGAATGAGAGTGCCTTTGTCTGATGCTGTCGCCAAGCGCGTGCCGTCGAGGTTTAGGCAGATCTACACAGCCAAAAAATGTTTTCAGCACTTCAAAAACCACAAAATTCAGCATAGATCTCACCTGAGACAGCTCCGCTTCGTGCGCGGTGATGAGCGTCGTCTTCCGCAGGTCGTACAGCTCAATGCGGACAGTGCCGCGCGTCACACCCGGACAGGCCAGCACCGTGTTGGACGGATTCGGGCACAGCGCGCACAGACCCTTCGGGTTTGCGATCGTCTCAATGTGGTCCACCAACTTCAGGTCCGCTGCACGTCATCAAGTCAAACCCGTCACCCGATTTTGTCAGTGCAACTCCCACCATTTCCAACAGACAGAGCGACGTACAGAAGTTGTAGACGTAGATCTTGTTCTGGAGGACCACCACGACGCTATCTCACCCCAAATGTCAGAAAAAATCAACTGTCACCTCAACATAAAATATCACGTCCTACCGGTCGCGACGCAGCTTGATGGCCTTCACCTCGCTGCGGAAACTCAGCTCCCCAATGTTGCGGCTCTGGTGGTCGTCCCAAATCATCACCTAGACACACAGAGAGTTGCAACTTTCAGTTCCTCCTCCTCTGTACTAGAAACCTCCACCCTTAATAGAGGACCTTGTTAGGAGGGTATCTCGGATTGCGTCCGCCGCCCACGATGGCCAGGATGTTGCAGCGGAAAAGCATCTCCACGATGCCGATGCCGCCATTGGAGAAGTCTGCAGAGAAACAATGAGACTAAAAATCCCCTCTAATAGCCTCCTCAGGGCTCAGCACCTCGGTGGAAAGTCTCCTTGAAGGGGTCGCAGTTGAAGATCTTGAAGCCCGAGTCGGTTCCGCAGGCGAAGCAGCCTACCGAGAAAGAGCAAAGGGGGGTCACAAAGGGGGTCTGACGAAGCAAAGAGAGGGAGACGCTGAACGAACCGCTGTCCTGGTTGAACCCCACGAAGAGGAGCTCGTTCTGCTGCTCACGGCTGAGGTTCATGGCTGACATGCGCGTGGGGAGGGCGACGGAGAGACTCGCGAAATGCTCGAGCGTTGCTTCTCGCTTTCGGATTTCTGAGTCGTCGGGAGAGGAGAAATACTGGAACCTGGAAAACGAGGCAGAAACTGGACTCGGAGTTTGACTTGACGTTTGTAAGAAGAAAAATAAATGTCGGGAAATTGGGCTTGCACCTAAAAATAAGTGGAAATTGCGGAAAAACGCCTTCAACCTGTTACACTGTAATATACGAGGACGAAGAGTGTGCCGGATAGCAAACCCCGTTGCCCTTCAGGTCCTCTTCGTGTGATTTATCGCTTTGAGACAGAAGGGACTTCAGAAAAATTGCGTCTTTCACGACGAGTTCACTTTCATTTGTGAAGCTGCTAACATTATTGCTACTACCGGTAGACATCAAAGAGCAAGTTGCTTAGGGCATCGAGTCGTCCGGGCGCTTGATGATCACCGTCTTGTGCTCTAGGTAGTTGCGCAGACCCAGCTCTCCGTTCTCGCGGCCGACGCCAGAGTTCTTGAAGCCACCGAACGGCGTGTTCGAGTCGAACACATCGTAGCAGTTGACGTACACGGTACCGGTGCGGATGCCGTTGGAGATCTTGATGGCGTTGTCGATGTTGCTCGTCACGACACCGCCCCCAAGGCCATACTCCGAATCGTTGGCGCGAGCGATGACCTCGTCGATGGTCTTGAACTTGAGAATGGACATGACGGGGCCGAAGATCTCCTCGCGAGCGATGGCCATGCCGTCCTCAACATCGGCAAACACGGTGGGCTCAATGAACCAACCCTTGCCACCCTTGCGGTGGCCGCCAGCCACGAGGCGGGCACCTTCCTCCTTTCCCATCTCCACGTAGCCCAAGATCTTTTTGAACTGTGTCTCATCAATCTGCGAGCCCTGGTCCGTCTTGCTGTCGAACGGGTCACCAACAATGCGAGCGTTCGCAGCTTCAACCGAGCGGCGGACGAACTCGTCGTAGATTCCCTCCTGAACAAACACACGCGTGCCCGAAATACAGCACTGGCCCTGGTTCATGAACAGACCCAATTGCGACTGCTGAATGGCGAGGTCAATGTCGGCGTCGTCCAGGATGATGTTGGCCGACTTACCACCAAGCTCCAGAGTGATACGCTTGAGGTTGCTCACGTGCGAGGTGCGCATGATCTGGTACCCGACTTCCGTTGATCCGGTAAATGCAACTTTGTCCACCCTAGGGTGCTGGGCCAGGTGGCGGCCAGCGTTGGCACCTACACCGGGCACAATGTTCACCACACCCTTGGGGAAACCAGCCTCCACGATCAATTCGCCAACACGAAGAGCCGAGAGAGCAGTCTGTTCAGCAGGCTTGAGCACAATGGTGTTGCCGGCAGCAAGAGCGGGGCCCAGCTTCCACGCCATCATCAAAAGCGGGAAATTCCACGGGATAATCTGCGCGCAGACACCGACGGGCTCCGCTTTGGTGTAGCACAGGTAAGGTCCCGAGACAGGGATGACCGACCCGTGGATCTTGTCGGGCCAGCCGGCGTAGTAGCGAAGAGTCTTGAGCACCAACTTGACATCGTTCTCCTTGGCGACGTGGAACGGTTTGCCATTATCGAGCGCCTCAAGAGCAGCTATCTCGTCAATGTTCTCTTCAATGAGATCTGCCAACTTATAGATGAGCTTGCCACGGGCCTCGGCGGACATGGTGCGCCACGGACCTACGAACGCGTCGCGAGCAGCAGCCACCGCAGCGTCGATATCTGCGTTGACGGCCTCCGACACGTCCGCGATCTTCTCCTCCGTGGCGGGGTTGAACGTCTCGAAGGTGCGACCACTGGACGACGGGACGAACTTACCGTTGATCAGCAGGTTAGTCTGCTTAACAGACACCTTGGACGAGAATTGTCGGGTCAGTGCCATTGGTGAGGCCTGGGCTGCCGTAATGGCAGTAGTCCGGACGAAGGTGTTGGCCTGGACGCGCGGTAGGCTACGCAGAATGTGGCGCTGCATGATATTTGGGTTTCGGAGTCGCTTGAGATGGAAGTGTCGACGAAAGCGCAAAAGAGGAATGAGGATTGAGCTTTATTTCATCGACACGGGTGCCGCTGACGGTGCCAAAACCTCTGCTTGGCTCGCAACGCGGATTTGGGCTGCAGTTCCAGCTGCCGTTGATCTGCAAGGGTGAAGAGACCTAGTCCAGCTGGACGATTAGCGCCCATAAGCAGGCAGGGTTTGCCGACCGGAGGAAGTCGACATGTTTCTCGCAAGTGCTCAAGCTGCTGGGAATGTCCGCAAGGCGCCCGATACACAACTTCATACAATTTGACTAAAAATGCGATTTGCATGTTGAAGTGTGTTCTCATCAATCTAAAGCGAGTGCGACGAAAAATACGCCCGAAAAATATCTGAAAGCCTGCGGCTTACTTCGAAGTACGTTGCAAGCGTTTAATTTTACTTGATGCCCGCACTCTGTGGTGATACTCGATGGGAGCTAAGCCTTAGATGGTATTTCTACATGCCGCGCAAGTGCAACAGGACTTTTGCCACGTGCCACTGCAGTTTACAACAGTAGCCGCCGCCGTTCGGATGCGATCGCAAAGGGACAGCGAGTTCAAGCAGCAGGCACGCGGGTCCGCGTCTACAGTCAAACCATAAACGCGAGACATTTGCTGCTTGGACTCGCAAGGCTGGAGGCTGCTGCTTGGGGGTCGGCCGTCGTTTCGTTGAAGACTTTCAAACGTACCCAAGCAGATCGGTGTTAACTTGTTGCATGTTGTGGTCTCGTCAATCCGTCCGGTCGATTCGGAAGAGCTCGCACGATCAAGTTTCTGCCACACTCGCGGCCGGATCGCCTGGGAGGACTCCTCTCTCGCATGCAAATCGCTAGCCACACGTCTCGGATGATTAAAGTGGAAGCTGAAGTTCAATTTCTGAAGCATAGCGCCGGCATGACGTCGCCAACTGCAATGTGAGCATTGCTGTGCGTCGGGTAGCCGAATATGGTAGCCAAGTTTACAGCGTGATCACCAGTCGAGGCATTTTGTGTAAACTTGCCGTCAAGATTCCCATTCCCGCCGCAAATATGTCAGCAACATTCGTTTTCCCGATCCACAATCGCAAGCTTCCGGCGGTCGTTCAACCGCCAACGTGATCACGCTGTAAACTTGGCAGCCATATTCCGCTACCCGACGCACATCAACTCTCACATTGCATTTGGCGACGTCATTCCGGCGCATCTGCCGGTCCTATTCAACAGCTGGCGCTATGCATGCGAGCGAGGGAGTCCTCCCAGGCGATCCGGCCGCGAGTGTGGCAGAAACTTGATCGTGCGAATCGACCGGACCGATTGACGAGACCACAACATGCAACAAGTTACTTCAAGTAACACCGATCTGCTAATACGTTTGAAAGTCTTCAACGAAACGACGGCCGACCCACCAAGCAGCAGCCTCAGCCTCCAGCCTTGCGAGTCCAAGCAGCAAAGGTCTCGAATTTGTGGTATGACTGTAGGTAGGTTGGTTGGGAAGAACACAGCACCGCATCTGGCTGCTCGAATTCGCTGTCCGTCGTGTATTACCGCAGAGTGCCGGCGTCTCGACATCATAAACTAAAACGCTAGCAACCTGAGCCGCAAACCTTTCAACCCTGCAAAATCCTGTGCTCTGCACTGCTTTCCGAAGCTGCAGTGTGTGAAACATTGCGCCTCCCCTTATCGCGCGTTCTTCGCCGACAACTCGAACACTCACTTGCGTTTAGATTGATGAATATAGTTTACACTTCAACGTGCATGAAACTGCAGCCAAATCGACGTTGCGAATCATGCCGGCTTTGGCGTCACCAGCGGCACCTGTCGATGGAGTTCAAGCTCATTCCACTTTTTGCGCGTTCGTCGACATTTCCATCTCAAACGACTCCGAAACTCACATATCATGCAGCGCCACATTCTGCGTAACCTGCCGCGCGTCGAGGCCAACACCTTCGCCCGGGCTACTGCCATTACGGCAGCCCAGGCCTCGCCAATGGTTCAATTCTCGACCAAGGTGTCTATCAAGCAAACGAACCTGCTGATCAATGGCGAGTTCCTCCCTTCCTCCAGTGGCCGCATCTTTGAGACGTCCAACCCCGCCATGGAGGAGAAGATCGCGGACGTGTCGATGGCCGGCAACGCCGATATTGATGCTGCGGTGGCTGCTGCTCGCGACGCGTTCGAAGGTCCCTGGGCTAATATGTCTGCCGAGGCCCGTGGCAAGCTCGTCTACAAGCTGGCCGACCTTATTGAAGAGAACATTGGCGAAACTAGTACAAGACGGTGATCAACAAATGCTCGATGGCTTAGATTGGACTCAATATCTCGTTGTTATAAGTACAGTAGTTATCATTTTCAACATCCATGTGCCCGAAGAAAGCGTACTCTGGCTCGTTACACAGACACGAAAATTCTAGTGTTGGAAAGCCCGTTCCGGTGTGCAACCAAGTCGGTTTAGTTTCAATGGTATTTTAGCAGCAGCACTCGCTACATTTGTCCCCAACTTCGCCCAAAACTGCAACGACCCGAAGCTGGAACGGGCCCCACAGATGCTCCCAACCAGCTTCTTGCCGAAGACGTTCATCCGAGGACACGCAAGAGCACACCATCACATGGAATTTGAGCCACCGGCTCAGGCGAAGCTCGAGTTACTTCGACGTAAGTCAATCATATGATCGGCGCGACGCGGAGTAGAACGGGGCAGGAAACGCAAGACGAGTGGAAAGCCAACATGGCTTCAACTTGAAGTGCGACCGCCGAAATAGTATCTATCCAAGGAGCGGGTCAGAAAACTGTGCTTGCCAATGCAGTTTGTTGGTAGGACGGACCGCCAGACGAGTCATGAGCTGGGTAAAGCAGCACGATGGATGAAAGGACTGGTACCTGCACGTAATTCGCTTTGCTGTCAGTTTCGGAAACCATACGTCCGAAGTCTCTTTTATTTGCTCTCAAGTTCAATCGGCGTTTCTTGCGTTTTTGCTGATGAGAATCGGCTCGCGGCACTTCAGCTGACACAACACATGCACTCCAATAACGTATATAATTCTATTCACTTACCTTACAAAAACACTGATATTGATGCACTAGATTACTATTTACCTATAGAAACTAGTCGTCTCGCGAAACGGCGTAGGGCTGACGTGTCCGGCTGGGAAAACTTGTGGCCGTGTTGCAGATATGACATCCATGAGCTCCGCATTTTAGCTCCTCATTCTGCAATTTGCCTCGCTCCGAGCAATCCAGCAACCCACCGACTTCCAACCCTCTCGAGCCATGCAGCGCCACATCCTGCGTCAAGTTCCCGCGTCCAGGCCAGCGCCTTCGCTTTCAAGTCCGCCGCGACCGCTGCCAAGGCGTCTCCACTGATCCTGTCGCGCCACTTCTCGGCTCAAGTGCCAATCAAGCAGACCAACCTGCTGATCAACGGCGAGTTCGTGCCGTCCATCAAGGGCCGCACCTTCGAGACGTTCAACCCCGCTACGGAGGAAAAGATCACTGATGTCGCTGAGGGTGGCACTGCCGACATTGACGCTGCTGTGGCTGCAGCACGTGCTGCGTTCGAAGGCCCGTGGCGCACCATGTCGGCTGAGGCCCGTGGCAAGCTCATCTACCGCCTTGCCGAGCTCATCGAGGAGAACATCGACGAGCTCGCTGCTCTTGAGGCTCTCGACAACGGCAAGCCGTGCACGCTCGCGAAAGGTGCCGACCTGGGACTTGTGATCAAGACCCTTCGCTACTACGCTGGCTGGCCCGACAAGATCCACGGCTCGGTGATCCCTGTCTCGGGTCCTTACCTGTGCTACACCAAGGCTGAGCCCGTCGGTGTCTGCGCGCAGATCATCCCGTGGAATTTCCCGCTTTTGATGATGGCGTGGAAGCTGGGCCCCGCTCTTGCTGCCGGCAACACCATTGTGCTCAAGCCTGCTGAGCAGACGCCTCTGTCCGCTCTGCGTGTTGGTGAACTCATTGTGGAGGCTGGTTTCCCCAAGGGAGTGGTGAACATTGTGCCTGGTGTGGGTGCTAAGGCTGGTCGTCACCTGGCTCAGCACCCGGACGTCGACAAGGTCGCCTTCACGGGCTCCACGGAGGTGGGCTACCAGATTATGCGCACCTCGCACGTGAGCAACCTCAAGCGCATCACGCTGGAGCTTGGTGGCAAGTCGGCCAACATCATCCTGGACGATGCGGACATTGACCTCGCCATCCAGCAGTCGCAGCTGGGTCTGTTCATGAACCAGGGCCAGTGCTGCATTGCCGGCACGCGTGTGTACGTGCAGGAGGGAATCTACGACGAGTTCGTCCGCCGCTCGGTTGAAGCTGCCAACGCTCGTGTTGTTGGCGACCCGTTCGATGCCAAGACGGACCAGGGCTCGCAGATTGACGAGACTCAGTTCGAGAAGATCCTCGGTTACATCGAGGAGGGCAAGAAGGAGGGCGCTGGTCGCCGGTGGCAAGCGCAAGGGTGACAAGGGCTGGTTCATTGAGCCCACCGTGTTTGCCGATGTTGAGGACGACATGACCATCGCTCGTGAGGAGATCTTCGGCCCCGTCATGTCCATTCTCAAGTTCAAGACCATCGACGAGGTCATCGCTCGTGCCAATGACTCTGTCTACGGTCTCGGTGCTGGTGTTGTGACAAGCAACATCGACAACGCCATCAAGATCTCCAACGGCATCCGCACCGGTACCGTTTACGTGAACTGCTACGATGTGTTCGACTCGAACACGCCGTTCGGTGGCTTCAAGGACTCTGGCGTCGGCCGCGAGAACGGAGAGCTGGGTCTGCGCAACTACCTAGAGCACAAGACCGTGATCATCAAGCGCCCGGACGACTCGATGCCTTAAGCAAGTCACATGTACCAGTACCAGTAGGTAAATCCCCTGTCACACCGTTTCGTGTGAGCAGGGGACGTTTTGTTTTGTGAAACTCCTTTTCGATGTCCGATGCGTGCTTGTGCAACATTAGAGCGTTGAAGCTGCAGCACGAAAACGACTTTCACAACAAACAAAAAATTCGTTATGCGATTTCAGAACGAACTCCCAAAATGGCACGAAAGCAGCACCAACGAAACGAAAGTCGATCATCAAATCATTTTTACATCTAACTCCCCTCTAAGATAGCAATGGCTACTGTTGCTGCTGCAGACAGCAACGACAGCGACAGCCTTCTCGGCGATATGGCGAGCTACAGGACGCCCCTCCTTCTTCACCGCAAGAGCCCCCAAGTTGAGCAACACGCTGGTGGTTGAGCGCCATGATGTGATGTAAAGCAGGATGAGAATGCTGACTCGAGCTCTGTCGCAGCTACGAGGAAACAGCTGCGACAGAAGCTCCATCGCGGCTTAGTAGACGTGTTGGCGATGCGTGAAACAGTAGAATAGCATCGGTGATCTTGTCGATGCCAAATCGAACACGACACGTACTAAGTACAGAATTGATAAGCCAGAGCAGCGTAGTCGTACAGCTGCTTCCCAGTCATGAACTTGCTTCCACGCTTGATGCAGAAGGCAGCTCCTCGCCACGCGGCGGCATGTGAGGATGTCGTCGTTGTTGTCAGAGTCCACCACGGCAGGGAGCAGGCCGCAAAATTCATACTGAAAAAATGTCTGATTCCGTTTCGTGCTGTAAGCAGCCACGCAAACTTATCGTCTCCAAAGACGACAACGGAACGAATTTTGCTTAAAATTATCAGAATTTATCAGATTTTCATCAGATTTTCGTTTCGTTCTGAACTGCTTAGGGGCTGGTTCGCGTCACGCGGACCGGTTAAATCAGCTGCTGGTTGAGGGGTAGGGGTATGAGTTCGTGGTTCAGTCGTTTTCCTCTATTGGCCCCGTACGGGTTCATGTCATTCGCAGTCAAGGCTAAAAGAGAAGAATGGACACGGGTGACGCTCCTGCTCCTGCACGTGCTGCTGAAGGCGCCGCACCTCCGCCTGCCGCTGAAGCTGCAATCATCGCCTCTGCTGTGACCCTTGGCAGCGGAGCTGCTACTTCCTTCAGAGCTCTTCTTCGGGTATGAATCAAGGTTGCTCACCACTCTTACTGTACTGTGCTAATCAATGTGAGTGTTGATCAATGTGCAGCAGGCTCGGGTAACGCAAAAGCAAACAACGAGGCTGCCATGTCGACTCCGAAGAAGACTCAGAAGAAGGCAAAAGAAAGGGAGACCGCCGAAAGCCAAAGGCGCCGAGGCGCTCGAGTGGAGAGACGCCATGACGGCTTCGCTGATGCGACTGCGGTACGAAACGTTTCGTGCCAAGTTTCAATCGGCTCGCAACAACGCCATGATCCGGGCAGCGTGGCTGCTGTTAGCCGGCGAGCAGCAAGGAGCACGAAGTGCTGATCTCCTCCGAGCAGTGCAAGAACAAGGTGATGGCTTTTGATCATAGTGCAAACGCATATTCTGGTTTTAAACTATTTTTGTTGTTTTAACGGTAGATCAAAGGCTTGAAGAAAAAGTGGGCTGAGTATTGTTCCGACATCAGCTCCACTGGCAACAATGTCGACAAACCGATCGTGGAACCGGTCTGTTTGGGGCTGATGGAAGAATATTGGACCAGGTATATAATTCGCTTTCAAGCTATTAACCATATTGTAATTGACACTTACGCTGCCTTGTTGCTATTTTTAGAGGTACTGGAATGCAGGGTGACAGTCTAGCCGATAACGACAACGTTGGTGAGCTCTTCGATTCGGACAGCGAAGACGACAACGGTAACACCGGTAGTAGAAAGAGGGGCAAGACGGTGGCCGAGGGACTTGAGTTTGGAATGAAGGCAATGTCTTCAGGATTTCATGCTGTTGCCACCGCAATTTCATCGCAGCAACCCCCACGCCTGTCCGCGCAGCCTCAGCACATGGAGCAGTTCATGGAGGCTCGTTTCAACATCGTCATCGAACAACTTCAAGTTCAGAACCAAAATCTCGGAAGTTTGATCGAGTTACTTCGCAAGGAATAGATTAGACTGGACGAGGCAGCAACAATTAGCTGTGTTAGCAGTATTCTAACTACGCCCAGCCAATCTCATTAGCATTTGCGCGATCTCTTTCTGTTTTTGCTTGGCAATTTCAACCGCTATCGCCTCGCTCGCCGTGGACCCAGCTTCACCTACTTGGCTGTCGACAGTACATGAATCGTGGCTCTCTATGAAGAACTCGCTGATCCCATCATCTTCTAGGTCGATCATGATGTTATGAAGCACCATGCATGCGATCAACATTCTCACTGCACCTGAGATTGGTTTTGCAGGTAAAGCAGTTTTAAATACTCGAAACCGCTCTTTTAGCAGTCCAAAGGCTCCTTCAATCTTCATTCGAGTCGACGAATGGATGTAGTTGTACAACCTGCATTCGTCGCTCAGCTCTCCGTCGTCCGGAAAAGGTGTCATCAGAACTGGGAGCAGCGCATACCCGAGTCCCCTAGAATATGATAACCGCGGGGTACTTGAAATTCCACGTCCTTGCTAAATTTAGAGTACTTCCAATTTTTTGTCGCTCCATGAACCAGGACGAACGTCAAAAGCGAGGAAACTCTTGCGATGATCACAAACGGCTTGAACATTGAACGATGGTCGACCTAGCAGAGCGCAGCAAAGAATAATTACATTACAGTTAGCAAGAACAGGAAACAGCATTAATTTTTGTAACTCACCTTTTCGGTTGTACCAACCCTCACAGTTATGTGGCCTTTGAATTTCAACTAGCGTGCCGTCCACAGCTCCGGCACACCATGGAAATCCATTTATTCTACGAAAGCCTTCTTCTATCTGCTCCCATTCTTCTGACTGTGTCGGCATCTTCACGTAATCGGTGCTTAGGCGACAGAGTACGCGCAGCATTTGGTTCACCGCCTTGACACACCACGCCTTGGAGACCCCCAAAGCTGCCGCTGTCCCGCGGTAGCCCCCAGAAGAGGCGAGATGATAGAGGGTACACGCTACGCGTGTTTCAAAGTTATAGCGCTGATAGTTAGTAGGTCCAAAACGTAGTTCTAACAACTTGCACAGCAGTTCAAACGTCCGTTACGAGCAGCGCAAATTAAGCTTAAACCACTGATTCCAGGCAGGATTCGTCATAGCTGTACGCACGTCCATACGAACAGGAATGTGGAAGCGGTTGACGGCCTCCTTTCGTCTCGTTGCAGCTGCTGCGCCCGCCAACGCCAGCATCGTGGCAGCACCGCATATAGCCAATGTCACTATATGCACCAGTGAGTGATGACCCTCCATTTTCTCTTTAACTCGATCTCCCGTCGAGTTAATCGAAAAGTAAGGCGAGGACCAATAAACAGCATTTTTAGTCTATCAGAATGCGCGTATAACCTAGCCCTAGCTGGTATTTAACCAGACCGAGACACACGAACCAGGCCCTTAAGCGCTCTATTTGTTTGAGTTGTTCAATTACGTGTTGTACTGTTCAACGTGTACAAGTTGAACAGTACAACACATAATTGTTCATCACCTTGGAATACAACATGCAAACCGACATGCTGGACTCAGTGAAACGTTTATTTAAGACTTTAAGACGTTTTAAGGACCGATGTATTGAAAACCGACTTCTTGTATCAAACTCACCTTCAGTTATCGCGTATTGACTGCACTTTGCGGGGTTTTGAATTTATCCAGAACATTTGCCGTGTGTGTATGTTCGGCAACAGTTCAAATTCCGGTCGATGTGGCACTTTTAGATTCTCCTCAAAACGCGTGTTGCTGTTTCCTCCTGCATTACGTGGTCCAGACATCTTGGAGCCAAGAACAAGGTTGGAAAAACAGTTGGTGGATGATATGGGTGGGCATGGCCGAGCACTGGAAACATTAGGCGGCGTTATAGGTCGTTACACGAAAGTCGATTTAGAGAAAATCGACCCAGTCAGCATTCTTCATAAGATTTGCGATACGCTGCGACTCCAATATGGTGATATCTTCGCGTCTGCTTTTTTCAAGACCCCACCAATTGTCAAGAAGTGCTCGCCGTAATCCTCGCTCGTCGTCGTTACGGATTGCTTCAACGTATTGGCCGTACCGACATGACAGTGGATGGTCTTCGGAGTTTTGGTATGTTTCGATGGACTAGTGACGGTCATGTGGAATGCGCTTTCATTCTTCTTGAGATGTTGATGCGGGAAATTCCAAAAAGGTTGGCGAAGTAGACAACTTCGACGAGCATATCACAAGTTCCTTGATGGTGTGGCAGCGATTTGAGCACTTCGTGGCGTTTTATCGTCGAGTGAAGTCAATCGTTTTTGTGAAGTTCCAGTCCCGTTGTCTGAATTTCACGCTGGCGCGCGGTTCGGTGTAATCGATGGTATTTTGATCAAAGAGCCGCATACACGCACGGTGGTGGAGGCTATCAGCCGACATGATACAAAACTGGTCTCCGAGGATTCGATTTGTTTCACAGATCGTGATGGTGATGTCAAGCTTTCAGATATGACGTTCCATTTGTAATGAGAAGAAAAGAGGACGATTTTCAAGCCAGGAAGACGCAGTGAGCCGACTAGGATTGAACAAGAAGAGCAAGGCCGCCGAGATCCTGGGTTATTTGCAATACGGTCGTAAGTGAAGGTGAGTTTGATGCAAGGATTCGGTTTTCAATACATCGGTCTTTAAACGCTTTACAGTGTGCGGCAGTCATCTTGTGTGAATACGTTGGCAAACCACTACAGATAACGACGGAAAATACGGCCTACACAGATTATAAGGCCTATGACACGTTATCACCCGCTTTAAACATTTTTGTATGGAGCTGAGACACCCGTTTTTCTACCAATCAAACTAGACTTTATTTCGTTGGTGCTGGAGCGGCGTACATGTATCATCTCGCTGAATTATAATTTCATTTCGTTTTTCTCGGATGAAGTGCCACATTCCGGGGTGTCCCGACCCACCCGTCGCACATGAGTGCACAGTTTGCAGTGACACCGCCCATCACTCCTGCTCAGACGAAGTGCTTAGTGCACTCGGTTTAGCAGCCTTACAAGATTTGTGTTTCTGTGCTATGAGTTGTCACGCCAATTTCCACGGGGCAAAGGCTATTGACCCAACTTTTGGTGGAGTTGAGACCACCGCAGAGGTTGCTGACGAAGTTGCGAGGGAAGTCGTAGATCGACGGGTGAGTTATACCTTTAAGTTCAAGCGCGACGTGCTGAACGACTTGGCCAAGATGACCACCTACGCGGCTGCGGAGTTGCATAAGGTTCCCCGAAGAACGATCCGAAATTGGGAGCAGGAACGTGCCAAAATTCGCGGGTTTGAGGGCTCTGAAAAGCGACACTCCCTCCGGGTTGGACGTCCCGAGTCCATCCCATTTGCCAACGATCTCGTCATGTACATGAAGGACCGACGGCGCCTGGAAAGATAATGTATCCTGTATTTTATATGCGCTGGTCATTTAATTAACTGATTTGACTGTAGACTGTGTGTTCGGTTCACATGATGAAGTTTATTCGCATCCACCATGCTGACTGGCTGGCAACATACTCGGCCAGTTGTAAGTCACCATTTGACTCTCTGTTACGGCTTTTACAGCGCTTCGCCCGTCGGCACGGATATTCGTACCGAGTTCCCTGCTATTCCTCGGTAAGTTTTCCCAATTTATTTTGTGTATGTTGCTTTTACGCGTGATTTTTTTAATTGTTTATTCTTGTTGTAGACACCATCTCCTGAATTACTGAAAGTTCGTGATGAGTTCAGCACTAAGTTTTGGGACAAATATCAACATTATAAGGCATCGGAGATTTTTAACGCGGACGAGACCGGCATTTACTATGACATGCCACCCAAGCGCATTTGGGCTGAGAAAGGAAAATCGTCAAAGATCCGTGCTCAAGAAAAATATTCTGCACGCCTTACCGCATTGCTAACGGTTCGAGCCGACGGTAATTTTTTTTTACATATTGTGTGTTGCTACTCCGTAGTTTAATATTATTGTGCGTGTGCTGCTTTGCAGGTAAGAAGATGCCAATCCTCTTCATCGTGAAAGGGGCACCTGGTGGCAGAATCGAGAATAAGGAGTTGAAGGACTACCCAAAAGGTAACATGATCTTGTTTTAACTTCTGTGTTATTTATTTTAACTAAACAAATCTGAATGATGTTTTTGTAGGTCACATGTACTGCGTTCAAGAAAATGCGTGGATGAACGAGGTGATATGGCGTCGTTATCTCCGCGAACTGCTCATCTACGAGATCCACGGGCCGTCCGTTATCTTGGTGGACAACTTGGAGTGCCACGTGGACGCCATGTCTGAAGCGATTGTGGCGGAAGAGCTGCACTCAACGCTGCAGCCACTCCCTCCGAACTCAACGTCCGTGTGCCAACCTCTCGATGTGGGTGTGATGGGACCGGTCAAGTCAATGCTGCGCAGCGCGTGGCTGGAGGAAGAAGCGTGCTGGAGCGCAACTGCCGCCGACAAACGACTTGTCATGATAAAGCGTACCATCCAAGTTTGGGAGAAGTTGTCCGAGGATGTCGTGCGCAAGAGCTTCTCGAAAGCATTGCAGGTCGCCAATGTATAGCCAGCAGGTTGCATCTCTGTAGCAGGACCTTCAAATGTGTGGACGCATTTGCAAATACATTTTTACATTTTGTTGCTTGCTTGCTTTCATTTATTTCTACCGGTACTATATATGTAGGCTTGCATAAGGTAACTGTAGCTTCAGCCAGCAAAAGTACAAACGGCAATTTACAAAATAACTGCCAATGAGCAAGAAGGTTCATACAGCAGGCCTAATGGAGTGACATTCCTTCTCGATTTGCACATTAGTTTTTGTATCAACTCAACAAACCTCGGGTAGGCCGTATCTTCCGTCGTTATCTGTACTGTGGTACTGTGACAGCGCCGCAGATTTTTCATCCATATATCGGAGTCGAGGATGCTGGTTCGAAGATGCTCATACCACCAAGCCACACTCAAGAAATCGCAGACAGAAAGGAAGAGGCAAACAAAATCAGCGAAACACTCATTCCTGGACATACACGGCCACTTCTTTTTTGAGCGATATCGTCGGGGACAACATCTTCTGGGGCGACTTCTTCAGGGACGACCTCTTCTGGTGCAAACAGGGCGGGCTCTATGGGCACTACCACTGCTTGGGTCGACGATTGCCGGAGCTTGAATGAAACGAAGCTGCGCAAGGTGCAGCGACAACTTCTTCCACGGTCGCACGGACATCGCTCCACTTCGTGGAGCGCTGAGCGTGTGGAACCTGGACATCGACGATCTGGGTGCTGCTAGCTTCCCCGGCACGGGCACCACGGCCAACGACAAGAACGAGAGCGAGGTGCGCACAAGCAGATGGCTCACCTGGGCCGTTCGCTTGGTAACCCGCTTCCTGTGATCTGCCAGAAGAACCTAACGGGTCACCCGAAGGGTGCTGCTGCTGCGTGGATTTTGAACGGCTTGCTGCAGGTTTTGAACTCGGGTTTAATCCCGGGCAACCGTCGCTGTGCGAGACACCGCGCAAGTACGACCACCTGGTGTGCCCGAACCGTAGCTTCCAGACCGTGGGCTAGTGATGAAGAGTTTCGGGTTTGGCCAGGCCGGCGGCGAGGTGCTGGTGGTGCTCCGGGTTGTCATTTGTCTACGCTGCCTGCTGAGGAGTTCCAGCACTACTCGGCTCGCCGCGAGCAGCGCTTGATCAAGATGAACAAGCATACTCAGAGCGTGAACACCGGCAAGCACCTGCAGATCCGGGTGAAGAACGAGGTCCCGTACTCGTCGGTCCAGGAGAGCAACGTGTACCTCTCTCTACCCGACGGCTCCTGCCCTGTACGACACTACGTCCAGGACGTGGCGTTTTGGTCGCTCACTGCAATCAATAACCGCCGTCTGCGCGTTGAGAAGCGTGCGAAGAAGGCAAAGGCTGCTGCGGCGGTTGCACCGACGAAGAAGACCACGGAGACGCACTCGGTCGACTCGTCGTCGACGCTGTTGACTGCTATTAACCAAGCGGCGACCGACCTGGGCCTGGCGTCGAAAAAATGAGCATGGGCGTGGATGTGGAGCCTGTGGCGACGTTCGAGAACCTGAATGGCCGCGAGGACTTCATCCGCCGCAACTTCACGGACTAGGAGATGACATACTGCTACAGCGCGCGTCACCCGGCCGCGAGCTTTGCCGGTCGCGGGGCGGCCAAGGAAGTTGTGATCAAGGCCATCTCGAGCTCATCGCCGTCGAAGCCAAACGGCTGGCAGGGTGCCCGCGCTCCGCTACGTGAGACTGAGATTGGGATTTTCATGACAGCGTCGAGCGCGCTATCCCTTGGTAAGGGAGTTGGTTCAAGACACTATTAGAGCATAACTTCGATACGAAAACTTGCTATAATTATAGTGCGCGCGCTCCTTGTTCATGTAGGCGGTCTTGATGTTGTTTGAGTTGTATAAGTTGTACTACAGTACAACATGCAATACCAGTTCATGCAAGACGCGAAGGAGGAACGCGTAAAGCACTGGCAAAGAGAAATTGGATATTCAGAACGCACCCTGCTCTCGGGTCTATGATGTCTACCTACGTCTTGGTTTGTAACGGAGGCTTACTTCTTGCCTCTCCTCTTACCGACGCTACCGCCGTAGCGTGTCACGGCCTCACGCTTGTTGCGTTTAGCCATAAGCTTCGGGTCCAGAGGAATGTAGGCGTACGGCTCGAGCTTGCCCTTCTTCTTCATGTCACCGGCAGCCTTCTTAGCACGGTATTCACGTCCGTTGCCAGCATCGTCATCACGTTTGCGCTTGAATGGACCACCCTTACCATTCTTGTTATTGTGGTTGAGTCCCATGCGCTGGAGCTGTGAGGCCACGTCCTGCTTGATCTTGTCCTCGTCGTCGCTGTCATCACCACCGTCCATGTCGTCGTCGTCTCCGCCAGGGATGATCATGCGTCCGTCTTTAGTCATCTGGAACTCGTCGTCACTTTCGTCGTCCCCGTGGCCACCGCGCTGCGCCGAGAAAATGTTTTTCACCGCTGCGTTGTCGTCAAGGAAGTCCACGATGTTGTCTTCGTCCTCACGGATGACCTTGCCACCCTTCTGCTTCTTGTGCAGATCCTTCTTACGCTTCAGTACCTGCATGGCCGCGGCCTCGTCGTCATCGCCTTCATCCTCCGAGTCAGCCATAAACTCCTCGAAAGCGTCACGGCTCTTCTTGGCAGCGCGACGCTCAGCAGCCTCGGCCGCGAGCTCCGACTTCTTCTTGTCCTCACGTTCCTTGGTCTTCTTAATGTGACGGATGAGCGCACGGTCCTCCTCAGGCACCAGCGCAGCAACGTGTTCGTACCCGAACTTGCGGCACAACTTGATTAGAATAATGCGGGTCTTGGCACGGAACCGGTTCTTGCTCTCACCAATCCAGACCAGCAGACCATTAATGATATCAGGAAGGAACTGCTCCAGCTGCTCCTTCGGCAGGACAGCAATACCCAGCTTCATGAAGCCGATGACGCTCTTAATCACCTCACGCGCCTTCTCGTGCAGCAGCATGAGAACCGTCTTAAGCAACGCCGGCATGGCCTGTGCAATTGCAGGGTCCTCACGACCAAACTCGAATACCAATCGGCTCACACAAATGACAGCAGCACTGCGCATGTGGGGCGTGCGAGCAGCGAGACCACCCAGTACCATCTGGATAAACTCCATGATGCCGTTTTGCGGGTCACGAGCACGAAGCAGCATCGCCATGGCCACCAACAACTCGAACGCAGCTTCGCGAGCCTTGCCGTTCGCCTCCTTAGTACACAGCATGATTTCACCTACGAGGTTAAGGACCAGCTCCTTCACGCTTGGGAAAAGCGACCACAGCTGAATTGCACGGGTCTCCAACTGCTTCGCTTGCAAAGGGGTCGCACTGGCATCACGCGCACCAGATTCGCAGGCACGAGCCATGGGCAGCACGACATCAGCGAAAAATGCCAGTTCTCCACCATTCTGCGCAACACGGAGAGACTCGCGGAAAACAGGCAGAAGCCACGCACGCTGTCGGGTAGTCAATGGGAACAATCTCAAGGAAAGCGCGGGGACCCAGAGCCTCAACAGCAGCACCGGCAGCAACCGCAAACAACTCGGAAAGCTTTTGCGCACTTTTGCCGCCCTGCTGCTGCTTGGGAAGTTGGTCAGCGGCTTCGTGCAGCTCGCAACACGTCACAATAATGAGGCTGCAGAGATTCTAATCTGCTTATTCATATTCCAGATACAGCATGCAACTCGTAATGCCGGATTTACCTGGTTCTTATTTGCGAAAGTTCTTGCCAGTTGCAGGCTCTTGTGAAACGTACCCGTGCTCTTCAGAAGTCTTTTGCGCGCCGTTACCAACGTGAGACCGAAGACGATGAGATTGAAGACGCTGAGGAAGAAGTTGAGGAGGACGAAAACGAAGGCGAACAGCTGGACGAGGCTAAGCTCGCTCGTGATCGTGCTGCGCTTGCCAAGTTCTCCGGACGTTACGTGCCTCTGCTGCTTTCCATGGTTGAGGAGCTGGACCCGGAAAAGGACACCGAACGTGCCCAGGTGCTGCTGGATACGCTTGAAGGTTTTGCGTCACTTGCTGAAGCCGAGCTCATCGGCACGACTTTCAAGAAGGTGATGCAGAAGCTGCTTGAAGCCACGACGGAGGCCAAACGTGTGGAGGCTGAGGGTGCTGCTAGCATCACGAAGCGCGCGAACAAGCTTCGTCAGATTTCGCACCCAGATGGCCCTTGCGTTGGCACTCCTGGCACATGTGGATGACGCGAATGTGGCACTCCTGTACCGCGTGATCAAGCCCTACTTGTTGGACGATGCCGATGCTCCCATGCAGAAGCGTTCATACGCCGCCTTGGTGGCCATTTGCGACGCGCACCCGAAGTTCCTGTCCGAGGAATCCCAGCTGCAAGACCTTACCCGCGCAATCTGCGAGTCTCTGCTCACGTGCTCGGTGCCAGCCAAGAAGATGCGTCTGCGTGTACTTGCGCACTTGATCCGTGCACTGCAGGCTCAGCCCGCTACCGAAGCTACTTTTCTCCCCCTTCTTACAGGAAATGCCTGTTAACCCTATCGTTAACGCCATACAATTACTGTTTGAAGGGATTCCTTACAAACTCCAAGATAAACGCCCTAAAATGGTACTTAAAGTCCTTTTCTATTGCATAAGGTTGCACAGGTAATGGGTCTCAAATGATAGAAATAGGGAGGTTTTACACGACTCTTCGATAAAAGATACCTCAGGTACCATTTTACGGAAATGATTTGATTGGGGGTTAGATGAACAAATAACAGCAAGAGCAGTTAGTGATGGTTTGGAAGCCATTTCGAAACCATTTAAAACGTTTCACTCCTTCGATATTAACTGCGTAACAGCTCAAAATAGATCAAAACTACTTTTGGCTCAACATAGATTTCACTGCTCGGAACGTTACCACTGCGCTTTCACGTACATGTCGATGACTGCTCTCTCTCAAGGGCTTCATAGCTTTCTGGATAGGAATGCAGTCGTGCCCAGTCCGCAGCCTCCTGCGAAACGGCGTGATGGTTGACGTAGATGTGCGCCAGCATGTCGACCTTGTCCATCGTCAATATGTTGCGCTTCTTGGAATGGATGAAATCCAGGACGCTCCAGGCGCGCTCGCTCGCTGCAGAAGTCGTCGGAATAGCGAAAACCAGCTTCGCGATTTCCCACGCCACCGGATACTTGCCCTTCTTCGCGTACCACCAGTCTCGAGGCTCTGCTCCTTCATATGATCTTCGCTTTTCAGGAGACCACCTTCGCTTCTCCCCTGCAAAATAATACGGTCCCTGATTAAACTCTGCCCTCGTTAATCCCAAACGCTCAAGTACCCCACTCCTTTCAGCGAAGTCGCACCCTTGCGACTTGGTATATTCTTCGTCGTTGTCGACAAAGTGATCGAGATTTGTGTGTGGATCCAAAGAAAAGCTAGCCCGGTGGCGTCAGTGTGTACAAAATTCCACCGATATTCAACATGCTCCCTGATTGCAGCTTGCCGTGCTGACCGTCTGGAATCGGTACCGTAAGCAGGGTGGTTCAGTAACCATCGAAAGCGCATGTACACGCGTGAGGTCGGACAGTTGTCTGACTCCAGCTCACGGAGAGCTTCAATCACGGGGTCGAGTTGCATGTTCGTCCCAGGCTGCGCGCTGCGAATAGCTACCTGGCAGTAGTTGCACTCGGCGTGCGGCTTCGACGACCCATCCGTGAACTTTTCGAAGTACGCCCAGATTATGTGCTGAGGGCGACCGGGCTTTCGCGCAACTCGACCTCGTGGGGGTTCTTCGCGAGCTTGCGGTGAAGTCGTGACTCGTCGAACAGCGATTCGAGGAGATCGACGAACCGGGGTTGTAGTCGGCTGCTGGTCGCCGGGGAATCTTCTGCCGTATTGTGGTCTTCCGGTGAATCGTACGCCATGTCGTGATCTTCTGACGAGTCGGCCATCACTCCTTCGCCGTGCGCTGTTGCTTCGGCCAGCTGTCGATGCGGGGAGAAGCGAGCGCTCAGTTGTCGATGCAAAAGAAGAGCGCCCACTTGTCGATGCGAGGGGAATTGTCGAAGTGAGGAGAAGCGAGCGTCGGCGTTCTTCGCTGTCGCATACTGACTCTTGACACGCCATTTCTGAGTAATTTTGATCAGTATTGATCCCACTCATAAAGATCAGAAAAATATTTTGATTATTCTGAATTCGGCCTACTCTGAACCACCACTAAGAGCAGTACAGTGCGGAACAGAGCAGTACCGTGAAGATCGCTACTGGGAAAATCGCGGTAGCAAAGATCGCTCTACCCGAAGTCATAACATTCTCTGCCACACCACAGAAGACAGCAGTGCGACGCCGTGAAGGAGGCCCGACCCGAGAGCCTCTCATCGAAGACCCCTGGCCAGTACGCCATGAACGACGAGTGTGAAGGTTTCTATGTCCGTGGAGACAGTGAAAGCAACTCCTACGTGAACATGGTAGCGTACGTAGCGATGATGTTATTATCCACGCTAGTTTTGAGCTAAAGCTGCTACCAACTAAGTTTTAGCTACAGTCGAGGCTGGAGCTCCATCAAAAGTAGATGCTGGGTCCGGAAATGTGCTTCAAGTTCCCATCTGCTGTGTACACTTGCTTGGGTATGTAGAATAAATGGAAATTTTGCCAGCAGGTCCAAGTTTCCTGCTGACAAAGGTGCGGCTTGGTGGGGACGAGCGCTTACAAAGCTCAACCTTATGCGTTTCGCAGTAGTCTGTGTTTTAGTGGAATTTCTGCGTTCGAACTTACAAACCGCGCACTTACATTTTGATATGCTTCTTTCGTCCAGCCCCAGAAGTACTCTTTGGCTACACAAATTGGTTGTGGATCCGCAGGAGCTACATGTGGAGTCGTATTCGCTGGTGTTGGCGTTGGAGTACCCACGATGTTGGTAGGTCTGTAGCATGGTGAAGACGAAACGCGACGAATTATGTATCGTACTATAGGCTGCCATCTTGAGGCGCCAGTCGTGACAATTGGCGCTTAGGACCGCGTCCACTAGTGCATTATTCGTTTTTTCGTTTCCCGGACATGAGTCTGTGAAGCTGCAGAGATTTCGTACTTCGAAGTCTTGACGCAGGTTTTGTAACGTAAGGACAAGAAATGTCAAGTCGGAGCAAGTTTACTTTTGTTTGTATGGAAAGGTTGAATCTCAAGCGCACGGAAGTACATGTATCTTGAAAATTCGCTATACTCCTCCCGTTGGCGTATGAGCCGATGCAAACCAAATTTTCGGTTCATTTACCATTTGGTTCATTTACCAACGAGAGGAGGATCTTTCGAGTTTTGTTACAATGCCCTGCTAAGGATAATGAGTAAGATATAGAGTGCTGCAAGTATTGTATGGCGGTGTATGCACATAGAGTAGATCCTTCAACGTCGATCGCTCCTGAGATCGTGTCTCAAGAGGCAATTAGAGGCCGCTACCACAGCGCTTGTCCTCGGTTTGGTGGCAACGCATTCTGCAAGTTAATGAGAAAGTGGTCTATATTATTTTGCAAACATAAATGGCTGTGTGTGAGAGCATGAGTAGCCCGTGCAGTGTGCCGGACCGTCGCTAGGAGGACAGCGTCGCAGTTATCGCTGACCGGGATCAGGGGACATCGACAGCATTCCCGCAGCAACGAGCAGGTCGTACACCATGGTGGCTATCAATGCCCAGTAGTAGAACAGCGTTCTGGTAAAGCCTGGCCGGAATCAGCGGCATCAGCAGGTCTAGTGCAAGCGCAACCAGCGGCGTTTCGCGACAACGAGCAGCTCGAACCGCGCGTGGTGGTCGTCGCAAACGACTGGGAAGCCAACGTCCTGGCAATCGCTGGTCGGAACCAGGCCGTCGGCGGGGTCGTTGTCGACCGCGACCAGCGCTATGACAGGAATCAACGGACAGGCCGTACCGTGTTGCTGGCAACCACTGGGAGGACAGCGTCCTGGCAACCCTGGCCAGTGAATTATGACCATGGGTAAGGGTGTCGCCGACCATGACCTGTACCATCTCGGCACCAACGATGCACTTGTACAGCGTGGTGGCCGTTGGCAAGGTGTCTCCGACCGCGACCGGCAGAATCTCGGCAGCAACGAGCATGCCGTACGGGTGCCGACCGTCGGCTTGCACTGGAAGAACATCGTCATGTCTAGCCACCAAAATCAGTGCCGTCTGCACGGTTGTCGTCTTGCGCGACCAGCAGCATTTCGGAGCGACTTTGCGCGACCAGCAGCATTTCGGGATCGATTTTGCGCAACCTGCAGCATTGAGGCAGCAACCAGCAGCATTTTGGCAGCGTCCTTGCGCGACCAGCAGCATTTCGGCAGCGACGACCGCTTGTACAGCATGGCGGCCACTGGCAAACGCTGGCCGGAATTGGAACCATCGGCAGCGCCGTCTTCATCCGTGACTAGCAGCGAGCATGTCGTACAGTGTGGTCGTGGTCGGTAATTGCTGACCAGAACCAGATATTGATATAGCCGACCGCGGCCAGCAGCATTTGGCCGCAACGTGCCGCTCGTACACCGTGGCGACCGTCGGCTACCGCTGGGAGGGCAGCGTTCCTGGCAATCGCTAGCCGAGGTCAGAGCCATTGACACGGTCTTCGTCGAGCGCGACCAGCAGCATTGCAGAATCAACGAGTAGGCTATTCAGCGCGGTGGCCGTCGCAGGACAGCATCCTGGCAAATTCTGGCCGGAAAAATGAAGAGTCCTCGCCGAGAGCGACCAGCAACCGGTCGGTGTTGCAGCGCAGTATGAAAACAGCGTTTACCAGCGATTGGCGGAAACGCGTGAAAGCGAACCCGGAGGGAAAGGTGATTCCGCCAATCAGGGACACGCGCCATGTTGAAGATACCATTTGGAGGATAGTGGCTGGTGGAACTCGTTGACGGAAGGACAGTGATTGGCGGAACTCGTGGAAGTGAGTCGGAGAAGCCGCTTTGCGTAAATGTTGCACGAAAGGGTTTCAGCGCGGCGTGACGTGTCGAAATGAAAGTCAACTTCAACACCTTATACCCATGTATATCATAGTATTAGTCGAGTGGAGAAAATATGTTAAAAAAAAATAGTACGTTGACGTGCTGGTAAACGCAGTCCATACCTGACACTACTGCTGCACTGTCATCGCTAGTTAGGTGCTGTTACGTTGTCGTGGTCACGTACATGCGGTGAAAACGTACGTTTGCGTGCTGGTGAACGCAGTCCATACCTGACGCTACTGCTGCACTGTCATCGCTAGTTAGGTGCTGTTACGTTGTCGTGGTCACGTACATGCGGTGAAAACGTACGTTTGCGTGCTGGTGAACGCAGTCCATACCTGACGCTACTGCTGCACTGTCATCGCTAGTTAGGTGCTGTTACGTTGTCGTGGTCACGTACATGCGATGAAAACGTTGGCATGCGTGTACACCATGCTGTGTATCCGCATAGCGGGCGTACCTGTCATCGGCATGACCGTCGGTACCTGTCATCTGCATGACCGTCGGTACCTGTCATCCGCATGATCGTCGGTACCTGTCATCTGCATGACCGTCGGTACCTGCCCTCCGCATGACCATCGGTACCTGAACGCAGTCCATACCTGACACTACTGCTGCAGTCATCGCTAATTAGGTGCTGTTGCGTTGTCGTGGTCACGAACACAGCGGTGGCCACGTACGTTGGCGTGCTGGTAAACGCAATCCATACCTGACACTACTGGTGCAGTCATCGTTAGGTGCTGTTATGTTGTCGTAGTCACGAACACAGCGGTGACTACGTACGTTGGCGTGCTGGTAAACGCAGTCCATACCTGACACTGTCATCGCTAGTTAGGTGTTGTTGCGTTGTCGTGGTCATGTACACAGCGGTGGTCACGTACGTGGGGGCCGTAACAACTTCCCTGGTGGTGGCAACGGCACCCTAACAGCGGTAACAACACCCCTACACAATACCCTGTCGATAACGGCAACAACACCTCTGTCGGCATATATTTATCAATAAACCCTTGTTGCACGACAACGTAACAGCACCTAACTAGCGATGACAGTGCAGCAGTAGCGTCAGGTATGGACTGCGTTCACCAGCACGCAAACGTACGTTTTCACCGCATGTACGTGACCACGACAACGTAACAGCACCTAACTAGCGATGACAGTGCAGCAGTAGTGTCAGGTATGGACTGCGTTTACCAGCACGTCAACGTACTATTTTTTTTAACATATTTTCTCCACTCGACTAATACTATGATATACATGGGTATAAGGTGTTGAAGTTGACTTTCATTTCGACACGTCACGCCGCGCTGAAACCCTTTCGTGCAACATTTACGCAAAGCGGCTTCTCCGACTCACTTCCACGAGTTCCGCCAATCACTGTCCTTCCGTCAACGAGTTCCACCAGCCACTAACCTCCAAATGGTATCTTCAACATGGCGCGTGTCCCTGATTGGCGGAATCACCTTTCCCTCCGGGTTCGCTTTCACGCGTTTCCGCCAATCGCTGGTAAACGCTGTTTTCATACTGCGCTGCAACACCGACCGGTTGCTGGTCGCTCTCGGCGAGGACTCTTCATTTTTCCGGCCAGAATTTGCCAGTGGCCGCCATGCTGTACAAGCGGTCGTCGCTGCCGAAATGCTGCTGGTCGCGCAAGGACGCTGCCAAAATGCTGCTGGTTGCTGCCTCAATGCTGCAGGTTGCGCAAAATCGATCCCGAAATGCTGCTGGTCGCGCAAAGTCGCTCCGAAATGCTGCTGGTCGCGCAAAGTCGCTCCCGAAATGCTGATGGTCGCGCAAGACGACAACCGTGCAGACGGCACTGATTTTGGTGGCTAGACATGACGATGTTCTTCCAGTGCAAGCCGACGGTCGGCACCCGTACGGCGTGCTCGTTGCTGCCGAGATTCTGCCGGTCGCGGTCGGAGACACCTTGCCAACGGCCACCACGCTGTACAAGTGCATCGTTGGTGCCGAGATGGTACAGGTCATGGTCGGCGACACCCTTACCCATGGTCATAATTCACTGGCCAGGGTTGCCAGGACGCTGTCCTCCCAGTGGTTGCCAGCAACACGGTACGGCCTGTCCGTTGATTCCTGTCATAGCGCTGGTCGCGGTCGACAACGACCCCGCCGACGGCCTGGTTCCGACCAGCGATTGCCAGGACGTTGGCTTCCCAGTCGTTTGCGACGACCACCACGCGCGGTTCGAGCTGCTCGTTGTCGCGAAACGCCGCTGGTTGCGCTTGCAACAGCCCTGCTGATGCCGCTGATTCCTTTACCAGAACGCTGTTCTGCTACTGGGCATTGATCGTCACCATGGTGTACGAGATAAATACAATAAATAACATTTTGCGCGTGTTTGCGCCCACCAACATGGACATTACAACCAAAACGATGCACAACTTCATGTTGCTTTGGTCATCCGTCTAAACTTTTCCTAAACTGACTTCATGTCCGTATGCACGGTTAGCACGAAGCTCTGGACGTTGACGGAAAGAGTCGATATATGAAGTTCCCAGGGCAGCGGTACCCGAGCTAACTGTTGTTGTGGAAGACGGCGGGCTCGCGTGGTGTCTGCGCAGCGATTCGACGTTCTCGGTCACTGTGTACTCCTACTGGCTTTGCATATATTGTTTTGGTGCTCTTATGGAGTCGGGGCCAGCTAGCTGGCCTGGACCGCTGTGACGGCCGTCACTGCGTCCGGTGTCTTCTAGTGCAGTCATCAATCGACTTTGGGGCCGATGGTATCGTCGCGCTAGCAACTGAGAAGACCGCGCACTAGGTCACCTTCAGTGGGCGATGTCGCACGCTGAGGGTTGGGTCCTACCGTCGACGATGTCGGCTCGACCATCTCTCGACGTCATACCAGTCGTACACCCCTTCGACGAGCATCACTTCGAGCCCTCTTTGATGGAAGAGCGGTGGCAGACCGTGGCGCGATACGTCCGATTGTTGTTTTCCTCCAGAGAAAAGGAAACGTGCTTTTTAGTGACGAGCTGCTGCAAATGGCGGTGCAAAAGTACGACGGCGTGTTTCTCGAAGTGCGCGTCTGCAACCCTGCTGGAGTCGAGGGTAATGCATAGCTCCGGCAACTTATGTTGCTATTTAGTATTACACCTTTTGCTTACTTGTTTGGATAGAGTGTACGGCGTCGGCGATAGGGCAGAAGCTCTGCAGTGCTATTGACACGGCCAATAGAAGTTCCGCGATCATTGCATCCTACGGCTTCTTGTTCTCGGTATACGCAGTGCTTTACGAAGAAATGCGGTGGTGAGTCTTGTCCAAACTCTGCTAGAATATGCCATCTAGCAGCGTTTAAACAAGCCGTTGTCGCGCCGTATGTGCTCGAGATAGTCTACCGATTGACTCGTCCACTTAGACGGAGCCGTCGTCGTGAGCTTCAGCGCCCGCTGCCCTCGTCGTCTTAGTACTTCGGCGAAAAACTTGCGCATGCGCTTTGAGGTATTCCACACATATCCTGCACTTACGTACTGGAAAAGACACAATAGTATGACGACTCTCTATGATTTTCTCGAATATTTCGCGACATGCTATTGGCCAGATGCCCGGTGACTGTTCCCTGGCTGCTCGAAATATAACGGTAAAATATCTTGGTTCCAGTATGACCCGATAAAAAGATACTTCAGGTATCATTTTGGTAACGATAGGGTTAATACATGTTCGAAGTTTGAACGAAGAGAAAACTTTGTCTTGTGCCCGCGTGGGCCGTCATTGTCATTGTCAGTCTCAGCGTCAAGTGTCACACTCATGTAAGGTTCAGAATAGTGACATGTGTGTGTGACACGTGAAACATTGGTCATTGCTCACATTGCTCACATCTCAGTTCACACGGAGTGATCACAGGCAACGGTCGCAGCTCATATTGCTCACAGCTCAGTTCGCAGTTCGCAGGGACAGGGATCATTGCAGGGACAAGGATCACGGAGTGATGACAGGAAACTGTCACAGCACAGCACGATCCAGCGGTTGCAGCTCACATTGCTCAGTTCGACAGTTCGCAGGGACAGGGATCAGGGAGTGACGACAGGCAACGGTCACAACACAGCACGACCCAGCTGTGGCAGCTCACATTGCTCAGTTCGCAGGGACAGGGAGGCGATGCGAAGAGGCAGATAGTGGTCGTGACGCACACGATGCCGAGTGTAGCGACCCCGTCGGCCGCTGTCACAACTACTGTTCAACAACTTCAACAACTTCAACAACGGGCTCGTCGGTGATTGGCTTGGCCAGTCGGCCATTAAAGGCTTGGCGACACCGTCGTCCATTCCAGCATTTGCTTTCCAAGGAGAAGTGGGGTGTACGAGAGCGAAATGGAGTCTGACTCTGAAGCGGAGTGGCAGCCTGGTGGTGGACGTGCAGCCCTTCCCAGAGCCGCGCGCAAGTCCGAGTCCGAGTCTGAAGCCGAGTCTACGTCAGCTTCCCCGCTCAAGTCGGGCTCCGAGTCCGAGTCGGTGGCCGAGTGGGAGTCCAAGCCGGCTGCCAAATTTGAATCCGAGTCTTCGCGCGAATCTGAGTCCGAGTCGGCGGCCGATTCCTATTCGGAATCCGATCTGAAGTCGGAGTCTGAATCACCGCTGCAAACGCTGCCTACGCCGTCCCCTGTACAACATCGCCTCAATAGCAAAGGCTATCTTATTTTGTACGAGTATCTTTCGGCCAAGTTGTGCAAGCGTCTTCGAACATCTGCAGAGTCCGTGAAAAAGTCGTCCTGGAGCAGATTAATTGGAGATGGGGGCAAAATGGACAACGTCAGATGGTCAACACCGGCGCCAAGAAAGCTCTCGCAAAAGGTGTACAACGAAATACGAGAAGGATGCCAGGCATTGTTCCCGCGTTCGAAGGCGAGAAAGTGGATTTTTATTAAATCGCTACCGGGCGGCAAGCCGCAACCCGCCCACCAAGACTTTCTTCCACTTCCGAAAAAGGCTGACTTCTACGACTATTCAAGCATACCAGCTTCGGTGATCATCGGGCTGCAGAACGATAGTTTCATTTATGGTTATGGGTGGAATCGACGGGTTGCACTAGAGGCTGACAAGGAGAAAATCACCTTTGATGCAGGTGACGTGTTGATGTTTCGTGGCAATTTTTCACGGTGGCGGCGACTACACGACGACAAATGTCCGCATGCACGTGTTCTTGGAGCCTGAAGGGAAGAAGAAGCTGCGGAAGAAGAACAGCGTCACGTTAGTCCGGGTTATCCCGAAAAAATGACAAAGGAATGGAGGCAGCGGGACTGGTCAGCCATTCCACTCTGGAGCTGCAGCGCGAAAGCGTACGCGTGACGACTACAATTTTCATTTCATTAAGTACCCGAAGCATATCAAGCAGCCGTCACGAGTCACTGCGACCAAGGGCACAGAGTATGAAGAAAAGGCAGCGGCTCCTAAGAGGAAAAGACAGAGATCAAAGCAGACTAGCGGTCGAAAAGTGTGTAGTAGCAGTTAAAGGGAATTTAATAATACTTCTTAGCCGTCGGAACAGTTTTAAAGTTTGTGTTTCTGGAACAGTTTTAAAGTTTCTGTTCCTCGAACAGTTTTAAACTTTGTGTGTTCGGGAACAGTTTTATTGTTTTGTTCCTGGAACAGTTTTAGAGTTTGTGTTTCGGGAACAATTTTAAAGTTTCTGTTCCTCGAACACTTGTAACACTTGTGTTCATGGATCAGTTTTAAAGTTGTGTTTCAGAAACAGTTTTTAACATCGACGTTTCTGTAGTCACCGCGCTAGACCTTGATGCTTCAGACAACGGTGCCAACACTACCTACATTTGCAGATGCAAGTTGCCGGGGTGCACGTTAAATCAGGCGGTGAAGAGCTAAATCGAAAATTTGGCTCCACAAGCAACCTTTGTCTCTTCCTTGTTAGATTGCTTAATGTTGATGTTGAAATATGCCTAGACAAGAAGTGCTAGCTGCTGTGGGGAAAACGTCACGTATACTATATCCAGCTTATTATAATGAATGTTGACTATAAACAATTGCAAATCCTTACAACTGGAGCTAGCCAATACGGACCATTAAGCTAGTCTTCCATTCCTGCCAGAGTGTTCTCAGAGAGAATTTTCAGCCTTCTTTCTTCGTTTAGCGCCTCCGTACTAGGGTGGGCCCAGTCAACAATTTCCGGTGTTATAGGCTCAAGTGTTGCGAAGGCGTGGCGTGAGGTAACACGGGAGGTAACACGGGACACCATAAGATATGGCTGTTCTTTCTTGTTAGCGATCGCCGTCTGAGAGCGCCACTCTGTCACCACCATTGCGTTCAACGTCTCACCTTGCACTTTGTAGATTGTAGAGCCAACAGCACACACCAAAGGGAATTGGGCGATTTTAACTGAGATGCTTCTCGACTCTCCGTTCGGGCTGCAAGGTAGTGATATATCGTAATTTTTGAACGGTTCGCAGTCAAAAAATAGCGGGAAGAGATCCGAGTCGATGCTGCTATCGACAGATTTGGCCATGGGCCCCCTCGGAATCCGAACGATAACAGCTTGTGGGGGCGGACTGGGAATTTTGACGACAACACCGGTGCTGCAGTCCCGTACAAGCCGAAACGATGTTCCAGGCTGGAACATTATCTTTTCTAACGTCCCCAGCGTTCCGTTCGCCACCATTTTTGCCGCCCGCACATTTTGCGTTATCTGCACAGGCATTCCCGTAATTAGATCTAGGAATGGGGCCATTCGTCCAAATTTGTTGTCCGGTAGCCGCATCACCATTTCGATGTCAGACCGACTGAGGCCTCTAAGCTTTTGCTTACAGTTTGCAACGACGCGGACTGGATGTTGACCGTCCGGTAACTGTTTTGCTGTGGTTGCGATATATAAGTTGTTGATTGTCTGGCGTGTTGCATTGTCTTGGGTCACAAAGGTGGAAACGACCCCGTTCATCGACAAGTTACGGCCACTTTCCTCTTCACCCTCCTCCTGTCGCTGAAGCACTCGAGAGTTCATCAGACTAACAAACGCGGGGTCCAAACTCCCAGACGAGTTAGTCGACAGCCTTCCCCCACTCTGGATAACTCTTAAATCGAACTGATTCTTCCAAAATCACGCAACTCGTGAATGTTTGCCACAGCTCATACCCTGTCAATGCAGATGGCGAACACTTTGCTTTTTTCCACGTTGCGATGTACAGCGGGTCCGCTCCTACTGGTGGAAGCTGCAGAAAATCACCAACAAGAATTACGATAATTCCTCCAAATGGAACAGAGGCGTTTCTCGTCGAATTTTCAGACGCTGATCCAGCTCGACAAGTTGGGATTTGTGCATCATCGACACCTCGTCAATCACGAGTACGTCTATTCCCAACGTGGCACAGGAACTAGACCCTTTCAGTACGAGAAGAAAACTGGCCAAGGTCCTTCCAGAAATTAAGGTTGCTGCCTTACCAGTCAGCGCCGTTTGTTTGAAGCAATCTCCACGCCTCCAGCTACTGCAACACTCCTGAACAGCACCGATTACCCGAGTTTTTCCAGTGCCACCCTCTCCGCCCAGATAAAATAGGAGCTGGTCCTTTCGTAGACTTTCCTGAAGATCTTCGTTTCGATAATTGAGGTCGTCCGATTTTTGCCAGCGCTTTAGCAATGCCGATCCGATGGTTCGAAATGCGGCATGCTGCAATCGATTCAATGTAAATTGTGCTGATACATCCGAAATCGTAGCGAACTCCCTCTTCAATGAATCGGGTGAAATTCCCAAAGATCCTCTCCACTGCATTGTCCTCACATCAAGGGCCTCATCAAGCATTTCGATGACTTCCGTGTCACGTGCTGGCTCTGGAGCTGCTGGGGCTGACGTTGTCGTTGGATTGTCTGTTCTATAGTGGAATCGCGTACCCATTTCTTCATAACACTTAGAACAGGAAATTCTATGTCATAATCAAGCGCCGTGACCAGTCTCGCCGTCCGAGAAGCCACAGCATCAAGAATTCCGCAGTCGGTTAACGCATTTGTAATGTTTCGGGTGTGATCACTACTGATCGGGCAGCTGGGGCATATAGCTGGGTTCAGCTTATTCGAGTCGAGAATGTCTTCATCTAAACGCCATATGTCGCTCAACTCGTCTCCTTCTGGGCTGGCGGAATCAATATCGTCTTCATCGAGGAACATTTCGTCATCGCTATCATCGCTGTTCGATCCTGTCGACTGCGCATCCTCCGCATCTTCAGCCGCCCATCCAAACTGATGGTTCACAGCAGCTGCTGCTGCCTTACTCCTACCAAAAGTGAAGTCGTGCATATTGCCCATGATCTCAATGACAAATTTGCTCCGTTTCCCTTCCCATTCACTGTACATGTTCGTCCAAGTTGTCGAAGTTGGGTTGGGCTCGCCTGTCAGCTCGGCGAGGTTGCGAAAACTCTTAACGAGCACGAGGGATCCTATCACGTGCTTGAGCCTATCACTGTCCGTTGATTCACTTACGATGCCCGGAATACGATAGCCAGATATATCATCGGGGCATAATCGCTGTCTCGAGCTCCGAGACAGTGAGTCTTCGACAGCGGATGATCAATCTGGAATGGAAATCGAGTGAATTCCGACTCGGAAGACTGCTTGCGAAAATGTTTCATCACAAACTCGTATACCCCAAGGCTTTCGAGCTCTTTCGGGCGAAAACTATAATCATCCAGCACACTTACCGCTGTCGCCTTGGAACTATTTGTGCCAAACCAAAATGGATCCACAACGAGCTGGCACAGGTAATCCCCCTCTGTACACAGCTGTCTAATCATGTCTCCAAGTGGCAGCTTACAGCAATTTACGCTAGAATAGCAACACGTTCCGATGTTCAGATACAATGCCGCTAAAGGACCAGCAACTTCTTGGCGGTTGGCCATAGAGCACACCATCGATGTAACGCGTTTACGCGACCGCGCGATACGATCCTCCAATGCATTTGATTCGGCTGTCTCCTCCAATTCTTATTTCCCTTGTCGACGCTTTAATGCTGCAACCCCAATTGGTACCACAGAGTCAAGCCGCCTTTGCTGTTTAGTGACGTACTTACACGCGTAATAATTTCGATCGAGGGCTTCAGTACCCCCAAGCAGAATTTCTACATCGTGATTGCATTTGAATGTGGCCATGAGAGCGTAATTGTATCCATTAATAAAGTCATGAGCAATTTTTCGAGAAATCTCGACACCGGAAGGCTTAAACGACGCTGATTCAACCCGCTCACGAGGGAAAAGGTATCGACAATCGGAATCGTTTTTGGTAGCTCTGGATGCTTTGAAGCAGCTGCCAGTATGACCCCACCAGTGTAGATTTAATCGCACAACCAGGGCAGACACCATGTAATCCAATGATGATGAAGACATTCGACTGTCTAAAGGGGACGGGGGCGTTAGCTCTATCCGCCGCGTGATGACATCATTTTGGAAGAGATCCTGGTCCGCTTTGCAGTATGACATGCGGGGAAGATTTACAGACAACAGAAAATCGGATACTTCAGCTGTTGCCATGTTGGATGTCTCCAGGAACGCTTTAGGATGAAGAATTGCGTGGTATCGCTCTCGTTCATCAACGATACGAAATGGCTCTTCAAGTGAGTTTCGAGAAATGGCTTCAACTTTGGCTTGTTCTTCCACCTCGTTTACACTCAGCGGGCGCTCCCACGCTGGCATTAGCATTCGTTTCTCCAATAAGACTTTCTGGGAGCTGAATTGAGGGTGACACACACTGCACTCCACTAGACATGGCTCCATCACCTTGCTTCGTGCTTTTACATTATACAAGCCGTCACAAGGGTCCTTTCGAGAACTGGGGTCAATTTTCAACCCAACTAGGTTGCTGTAGCTTGCTCCGCAATTGCAGCATTTTCCATCATCAAGCGAAATAGGAAGGTCGTTCGAGACGATACTGCTCGCATACGATTTCACAGACTCACGAAACGCGTCGCCGTCGGTGCTAGATAGCACACGCTCAACTTGAAAAAGTTGCGAGGGCAGCCAGCTAACCATGTCAAAAGTGAATATGAAGCGTCCCCCGGCCTTGCGTTTCCACCATTCCGAAGTACGCCTCACATTACCGAAAATTCCGCGAAATTTCATGGTCTTTGTCTTTGGATCTATACCAAGTGCGTGCTTGATAAAGGCCTCCACAGCGCGGATAAATAACCGGGTAGAAATGCAGTCGTTGCCCAGGCTAGCTTGACGTAACTCCGCTTTGGTCGGTAACTTGGAATCCAGTAGATCAAACACGCTTTGCACACTGGTCACACCCGCGTAATTTGCCATCACTAGGGAGTTGTCACTATTGGGGTCAGCGTAAGGAAGAGAGCTGGTTGACCAAATCGAGTCTGGTAAGCAAATGCCTGACGTCGACATTGGGACCGTTCAGCATTGCTCCCCAAACAGCGCATGACGCGATGTCCACCGTTTTTAGGAACTGGTCCACCATAGCGTTATCATCATTTCGAGGCACTCGGCATCCCTGCCGACGCCGTTCGTTGTTCAGCGGCACATTTGCTAAAGCGGAAGTGTCAATCTTATCATAGCCTTCAAAAAGGTGAGGAAATCTTCGACATCGAAAAGATGTCTGGGTGTACATGTTCTGCATCGCAATTCGGTCGAAAAGCAACCAAAACGAATAACTCATCTTCGGCAAAACGGCGGCTACTAAGCATAGAATAGTACTTCACGCACTCCTTCAGTGAAACTGGAATGCGTCGCTTTTCTCCGGGATGTCCACGTCCAAACGGGAACAGATGCGGGAACAATTTTGCAAAAAGTATTTGAGTTCCGTGACTGCTAAAATACGTCGAGCGCCGGATCAGAAAATCTCGAAACGAGTCTGCAGCAATTTTTTTTGCTACGTGTCATCGACGAGATTGACATAGCCGACGCATCATCCAGTAGTGTGGTTCGCCGTTCAACCACGCTCGCCTCCTCTTTCTCTTCTACGTGAGAATTGTCTGCCATACCTCGAATATCTTCTTGTTCTCGACTAGCTTCGGCGTCCAAGTTTCCGTCATTGTCACGTACGTCAAAACAAAATCAGTGGCCATTTCTTCGTCATCAGTTCTGTCGGGTGTTGGCGTTGCAGGTTCATCATTTTCTGCCTCTGATGAAGTGATTTCAGAGTACAAGGTATTGTTGTCCTTGTAAAATGGCATAACCTCAAACAATCTGCGTCCTCGAACCTTGTGCATCTGTCGCACTTTTGATATTTGAGTATCGGTAAAGTCACCGACGAGAGCAACACGAAAGCATTCCAAATCTTGGACAGAACGCGGGAGTAAGGATACTGGGGGTCCAGGAGTTGCATCAAAAACGCCACAATGCGATCGGATACAGCGATGCCTTCCGCCTCTCATAACTCTTGTCATCGAGCAAATTGTTGCCAGTTGTGTCATCATTCGCTCTGGTAGGGTCAGATCATCCAAGTGGTTTGGTAGCCTACCCAAATAGAAGCCATTTGTGATGGCGAACTTTGGCACATTTCCTTGATTGATGGAGCGGTCACATCCATTGCAAACCATACTCCACCATCGGTGACGCATGAAATGGTCTTGATAAACTTGTACTGATGTACGCGACAGCAGCATGCCAATCAGCTCGGGAGCAAGTGCAGAGCAGTCATAATATCCAGATAGGTCACCAAGTAAATCGTCAGGTATACCTCCCACCGAGCTGCGGAGTTTCGCTACATACTCCAACGTCTCGTCATCGATCTTAACTGCTTCGCACCGAGGTACGCTCCGATCACAAACCAGGCATGCACACTCATCTAGCATATCAGGACCAAGCGCCTTTCGTAGGCGAGCCATTGCAGTATCCCTAGTCTCACTCGACACTGGTCCCAGCATTGGTTGTTGCTCCAAAATACCTCCATCACTTAGTCCACTCAAATCATCAACATGGGATTTTTTCTACGCTTGTTCTGGCGATAGTTAGTAGCGTTCTGCCTCCATAATTCACGCTGGCGAGCATCGAATACAGTATCCACAGCCGAGGCGTTTTCATTATCTGGCGCTTTTGCTTCAGCTCGTTCTGCCTCCTCCGACGCGCGTTTGCGTTCGCGGTAACTAGCATTATACCGCCTCCATAATTCACGCTGGCGAGTAACAGCGAGTGCGGCATCCACACTCGAGACGTTTTCGGCATCCGTGGTTTTTGCATCCGCTCGTTCTGCCTCGAATGTGGCACATTTGCGCGCGCGATAGTCAGCGGTGTCACGTCGGCTTATTTCACATTGATGAACAGCAGCGACTGTCCCATCCAAAATAGACACCATTTGAGGATCTAGAGGGTTGCTTCGGTTATCTTTGGCGCCTCGCATTCGTGTGCACGGTAGTTAGCGGACAATACCTGAGGGTCTAAGCAACTCCGTTTCACCATTGAGATTTATGTACGGCCCGCTGGAGGGAGACTGTAGTTGCTGTACTGGATCCAGGTCGGAAGCTGCTAAAGAAGAAGCTTGGGCTGTTTCTGCTGTTCCGGGACATTGGCAATTAAGATCCAGGCCAGAACGGGAATCATTGCCACTATGCAGATCAACACTCCCACCGTCTGCGCGATTGGCCGACGCCAAATTAGAGCATTCACCACTGCAAACACTGCCGCTCTTGGCATTTCCAACGATGCCACCGTTGTCTTGATCTGTACTTGGACTGGTGTCACAACCGCTAATTTTTGGTGAGAAGAAACCCTGCTGTTGTATTTCCTTCATCCCACAAAAGATATTGTACTTCGCTCGAGAGTAAAAACGAAAGTGATGCAGGAGAACAAATAACGCGAAGACAACAGAATTGTCGCCGATTTCCGAACAACCGGGGATGGGCAGTAAATATACCAGGTAATATAATTGATAGTATTACATTCAGTAGATTATAAAGGCAGCGTGTATGAACAAGAGAAGAAATTCCACACAAAAAATGTATGAAAGCTCGCTTAACGACTCAACAAAATGCAAGATAGTTGGACAACGATTGCCGCCGTTGGTAATTGGTAGTACACGGGCACCGCATTAGCAAACCATCGCCGAGGTAGATAGTGTTGTCACTGCTCAACGGTGATGTTTTGAAGGTCATCAGTCACTTGAGGCTCAACTTTGCGATAGAGAGTGTTTTTTCGCATTCTTGACATTGATGATGCTACCGACAGCTGGCAGGTCGTCATCGGATATGTTGTTTGCCTTGAATATAGTTGCTGTTAGCAAAATCGCATTGATCTTGTCAAACTCGGTATCAAAACGAGCCTTGAAGAGCTAGCCACGGCAACACATCAGCGTTAGTTAGTAATCTGGGAGTGAAAATAGGAAACAGAAATGCAGATACCTGGTGAAGTTCTTCTAGCGTTTCTGGTCCGTCAGCGTCGACGAGATGGAGTTTGATCAGACCCCATCCCCGTAGTCATGACGCGAACTCCACACTACCCGCATGCAAATGGCGGCGCCCATTCGCCATATTTTAGATTTCCCCCAAGCGTAGCTTTGAAGTCTAAAAAATAGGAGCGTCAGCCTGCCATAAACTAACAAACGTATAAGCCATAGACATCACATACCTTCAACCGTCGAAACCACAGATTTCTCGCTTACGCTCCCAGACGCTATAAGCTGGCGCATTCGATCACACGCTGACATCGCTGATATGGGCGCTTCTTTATCAGCAGAGGCTTTCCCCATTGAAACATACAAGAAATGCGACAATATGAGCCACATCCTGTCTTTTGAAGTGGACCCACCTTTCACACAGTTTTTCGAAGACTCACGCGTGTCCGTGTCGAGCGCAGTCCCTCTGTCCCGCTTTGGCGTTGCCCCCATGGTGCAAATTTGTAAATGTGAAGATCTACCAAGCCACGCCAACACAAGATATAATAAACGCCAGGCAATTGCGGTTTAGTCTTTCTTGTTGAACGTGCACAGTCGCACTGGTTAAACCGACCAAAGCAACGTCTTAGTCATTTTTAACTTCCACATGTACTCACTCGGACACTTTAGAACAACATGTCCCCACATTGCCGTTCAACTTGAACCCATCTTGGCGCTGTATCCAACTGTACAAGGACACTTTCAGAATTTGGCTCTGCTCACCCAACCAGCGCTACACAGCCATCTTCAACGTGATGCCCTGGAATGATGTGGCCCACGGCATGCGGACAATTGTGAAACTTAGCCCCGCTCATCCCAGCGTGGGCATAATGGGCCGCTCCAAAGCGGATGCATCCATGCGAACCTAAAGTCATCGTGACGTTAGCGAACTACTCCCTAGGACACTTTACAAAGAAGTGTCCCGCCCATCTACCACATTGTCAGTCAACTTGAACCCATCTTGGCGCTGTATCCAACTGTACAAGGACACTTTCAGAATTTGGCTCTGCTCACCCAACCAGCGCTACACAGCCATCTTCAACGTGATGCCCTGGAATGATGTGGCCCACGGCTTGAGGACAATTGTGAAACTTAGCCCCGCTCACCCTACCGCTTCATTAGTGCAAATGAGAACCTGTGGTGCTAAACCATCGATGACTCTGCTCATCCAACCGGACCAGACGCAGTCATCTTCAACGCGATGCCGTGACGTATCATGATGACCCACGATTTTAGGACACTTTTTTAAACTAGCCCCGCTCATCCTACCAGAGTTAACATGCCACGGTATCGTCGCCAGAAGCGATGGTAGCCGTGGTGAGCTCCAGCTTTGTTCTATATAGGTATTTTGCTGAGCGCTTCGATCGATCCTGGTGTGAGCCAACACTTAGGCTGATAGATTTAAAATTTACTCAAGCAAGCGTGCTCTTCACGTAAAAAGGAGGCCGAATCAATGACTCTCATTTCCAGTTGTTCGCGCTCCTGCGCCGTCATGCTGCCTATCGAGAAACTACGCTCTCAGGGTTGTCTCGTCCTACGCGGGGTTCTGGGAGAAGACGCAACAAATGCCCTCCGTATCATTGCACGCCAGGCTCATTTGCCATGGGCTGCTGAAGACCCGACGAGTCCAAGATTGTGGCGTGATATAGCAATGGTGCCATCGACGCCAGCAATGCTGCTATCCATAATCTTGTAGCATTACTACCGAACTTTTTCCGACCATTCAACCCTCCATGCTCGTGTGGAATTATCTGAAGTCGTACGGGGCGCCCCTGATCAACCGATTCATCGCAATTTCATGCTGCCTACTTCGTGCCTGAATCCGATGGACTCTGAGGCTCTTCCTGTGTCTCTACTCCTTGCCACTGAGGACGACACAGTGATCTATGGTTTTGGTTGGAATCATCAAGTCGCTTTTCAATCAGAGAAACTCATCATCAAGCTCGCAAAGGAGACATGGTTATTTTCCGGGGTGATTTCATCCATGCACGAGCCGGATACCACTGGAACAACCTCTGTACTCACACCTATCTGACTCCGACGCATGAACACAGACTTCTTACCGGTCAGCTGTTTCCGCTGTACGTGGATAAACCGCGTGCAAATCCGGCCTGTTGTCGCTGCTATGTGTGGGGGTGTCGATACGAAGGCCCTACGAAGCGGGCTTTGAGCAAGCATCTCAGCAGTCGTCACAACTTTATGACGAGGAGCTCCCCATCCAATGGTGAATACGCTGACGATGAGCCTGGGTGTGTCTATCAAAACAGGATCCCTTTCCATTCCTCGCTGGCTATTACGGTAATGGTTCGTTTAACGAACGCCGGCGGTGAATTTGGGGAAGATGAAGACCAGCCGCCTACTCGACAGCATGCCAGAGGTCCCAGACGTTGATGACGACCTGGAAATGGAGATTTTGATCGCTACTGACAGCGATTCAGACACGTGAAACGTGAACATAAGCTCCGACCCTGACACGTCAATGAGCCGGGGCTATTGGCTCTTTGCAGTTTGAAGTCGGAAATTAATCGTGCGAAATAACGAGAGTTGAGGTTGAACGAAAAGGTCGATGATGTGGTCGAGGTCTTGTGTATACACATATAAATTTCAGTTGCTTCAGAGTTATTTAGACAATACATACGTACTCATACTTCCCGGACTGTGGCTTGTTCTCTAGCGATGCTGATACTATGCTTTGAGGCTTCAAGCGTTGTGGTAGCATGACCGATGGTACTCGGAACACTTTTATAAAAACTGTCGAAGCTTTGTTTTTATGAAGCACACCTTTTGCACAGCTTAAGGCTGATCCATTTCCGACCCAAAATCAATGAAATGTTGTACCTTTTCAATGTTACCACATACATTTGCTATTTTAATGTAAAAACATGTAAGCTCGTATTTTAGCTACATACCAGTATCCTACCTGTAGTCTGTAGCCAAGAGCTATTATGGAAGCTTTACGTTGCAGCTGCGTCGTGGAATCAGTTGCGTCGTGGTCCACTGTGGACCTCGCGTCGTAGAATATGGGTGCAAACAGTGATCCGTCAGTGAGCACTTCCCATTTTGCTTCTTCTAGCAATCGTCCTGACGGTAATCAACTAACATGCTATGGCGGTATGTAGATGGCACGGTTTCCTGGCAACAAGAACTACGAAAAGCAGGAACTCACCTTCCTCCTAGCTATACTGGAGGAGCAGCTACCAACCTGTCCAGCCGAGTGGGCCAACGTGGCAGCTGAGTACGCAAACGGAAGGAGTCTTCATGGGGCGATCGAACTGCTGCAAGCTTGCGGCGAAAGTTCGTAAAGTTGGCGGCGCCGTCGGTCTCTGATTCCTATCCATCGCTTCAAGCACTCGCCAGGCGTATCAAGATGCGCGTTAACACGCAATGTGGCGTGTTAGGTGGGCAAGAGAGAGAACGGCAGCTTTGTGTGCAGCAACACCAGTCACTAGATGCACCAGAAAACGGAAGATATCAGGCTGCTATCCAAGCGGATCACCAGTCACAACCTCCCCTCCACTTGTTTCCCAACACAACAAACGGAGACTGCTGCGTCTATTAATACTTCTGGAGATCAAGCGCAAAGCATTGTGCAAAATATTTCGCAGAATCAAGACGCTGCAGACGATGAACTCGTCCCCGTGCATGATAGTAACGAGCCCATACAAGATGAAGAACGGATTGCAGAAGATGAGTCGTATCAGGAACGGCCCCTTTACGCTAGTCCATCGGTTGCACAACCAGAACGCCACAACGAGGTCAGCACACCATCTTCACTCATGCAGCTTTACCATGAGATAATTCAGCTTGCGGTGAAAGCTCAGCTCGATTTTGATCGCCGAGAGATGGAGCGCGAGCTGCGCGAGCGTGAAGAGCGACAAGGGACTTTACAGCGCCAGCAGAAGATGATGCAGTTGATTGTAGCTCTAATTAAGTCGAAACCGTCCTAAACAGCTCTACACGAAACCGCTTTGATGAACATAAGTTGCGCAACGATGTCCAATACCGGTACCGTACCGTTCGAACTTCGAATATCCCCGGCCCCGAAGGCCGGTATGCAATAACCAACTGAGGTTATTTAAAGTGTATTTCTCTGAGGTTATTTCTGTTCTTCTCTGTTCTCTGCCATCCTCGAATGCTCTGTTCTCTGTAATTCTCGAATTTGCCGCAGGGCGGATGACGCGCAACGTCTGGTTCCAGCTGGTCGATCGAGAGGGCAACGCGGTGACTTCAGCAGACTGCGCTGATTGCGCTGATGGTGCCGAGGTGTTTCGCCTTCGACGTGCGTTGAAGGAGATGTTCAAAGACAGCCATCTCGCAGGGATTGCTGCATCCGACCTCACAGTCTTCGCGAACTGGGGGCGTACGCCGAGAAGCAGGCGTTGGAACCAGATTCGTCGATTGAGTCGTTTGGTGGTAAAATGAAGGAGGCCCTCATCGTGGCAGTGCCTGCTGTGAATCATGGTAGGCTGTCGTGTGCGTTTGTGAATGCCGTTGCTGATAAATAACTTTTCTTTTGTGGATCGATGATCAGCCAGCGTACAGGAGGAGAAACTGTTGAAATTGCTAGAATGGAAGGGGCCAAGGCGACTATGTGGCAGCACTGGACAAGATTGGCCCTATCAAGGAGCAGCAGAGCTTGGCACCAGTCTAAAGGACCCGCTTGTCCAGCATTACAAAGCCTGGCAGCACGGAAACCAGGACAAGCAAATGCATGCTCTCTTTCTCGTGACGAGTGGACCAGGAACGGGAAAGTCGCGAATGCTGGATGAAATGAAGCATTTGCTGGGCACAGCTGCGGAGCTGTCAGGGGACCATAAGTTGGTCAGTAGAATGAAGGAGGCGTATGAATTTCACGTCACGTTCGAGAATGGCACTTCTGCGACTGGAAAGCTGCTTGATTCTGAATTTCCTGAATTTGACGTCAGCTACCGAATGATGTACCAGCTAGGGAAAGACCGAAAAGATTGGCCGATTTTCGCTTACGAGTTGAATCAATTTTCCAGAAACTTTCCTCTAACCATTGGAAGGGTGATTGATATCGTGGCCACGCTGGAGAAGATTGACGACGTGAAGGATATGACGGTGATCTTGTGTGTGGACGGTCTTCAGAAGCTCGTGAATGATGGGACGAAGACCTGCGACTTTTATCGCGTATTGACTGCAATTTGCAGTTTTTTTAATTCATCCAGAGCGTTTGCCGTGTGTGTATGTTCGGCAACAGTTCAAAGTCCGGTCGATGTGGCACTTTCAGATTCTCCTCAGAAACGCGTGTTTCTGCTTCCTCCTGCTTTGCGTGGTCAAGACATCTTGAAGCCAAGAACATGGTTGGAAAAACAGTTGGTGGATGATATGGGTGGGCATGGCCGAGCACTGGAAACATTAGGCGGCGTTATAGGTCGTTACACGAAAGTCGATTTAGAGAAAATCGACCCAGTCAGCATTCTTCATAAGATTTGCGATACGCTGCGACTCCAATATGGTGATATCTTCGCGTCTGCTTTTTTCAAGACCCCACCAATTGTCAAGAAGTGCTCGCCGTAATCCTCGCTCGTCGTCGTTACGGATTGTTTCAACGTATTGGCCGTACCGACATGACAGTGGATGGTCTTCGGAGTTTTGGTATGTTTCGATGGACTAGTGACGGTCATGTGGAATGCGCTTTCATTCTTCTTGAGATGTTGATGCGGGAAATTCCAAAAGGTTGGCGAAGTAGACAACTTCGACGAGCATATCACAAGTTCCTTGATGGTGTGGCAGCGATTTGAGCACTTCGTGGCGTTTTATCGTCGAGTGAAGTCAATCGTTTTTGTGAAGTTCCAGTCCCGTTGTCTGAATTTCACGCTGGCGCGCGGTTCGGTGTAATCGATGGTATTTTGATCAAAGAGCCGCATACACGCACGGTGGTGGAGGCTATCAGCCGACATGATACAAAACTGGTCTTCGAGGATTCGATTTGTTTTACAGATCGTGACGGTAATGTCAAGCTTTCAGATATGAAGACGATCGTCATTAACGGGACCAGTGCCTCAGCTGGGGACTTATTCCTGAGAGTCCAGTTGGTTGAAAAGGAGACAGTCCAGTGCAATGAAGTGATTCAATGCAAATTCAGCAAAACTAAAAGAAGATGAACAAAGCGACGTACGAGAAGGAACAAGCAAAAGGCATTAAGGGCAAGTCGGACGTATTCTTGCTCATTACGACAGCTAGCCTGTTGGACGATTTTCCACTTCCTCCACGATGTGGAATCGTCTCGAAAGACGAGTTTCCTGAATATTTTGGTCCCTTTGCAAGTCGCGCATATCGAAGTCTTCTGGAACCACCGAATATCAACACCGCTTCATATCGCCAGTTACGTCTGATAGAAGGGGTGGGCGACGCCAGTGCCACATCCATTTGTCAGGAGAAGACGAAAAGAGGACGGTTTTCAAGCCACGAAGACGCGCTGAGCCGACTCGGATTTAACAAGAAGAGCAAGACCGCCGAGATCCTGGGTTATTTGCAATACGATGTCGAAGACAAGAAGTTGAGTCGTAACTGAAGATGAGTTTGATGCAAGGAGTCGGTTTTCAATACATCGGTCTTTAAAACGCTTTACAGTGTGCGGCAGTCATCCTGGTGTGAATACGTTAGTACTTCAAAGTAAACCACTGTGGTACTGTGGCAGCGTCCTATATACCAGATCGGAGTCGAGGATGCTGGTTCGAAGATGCTCATACCACCAAGCCACACTCAAGAAATCGCAGACAGAAAGGAAGAGGCAAACAAAATCAGCGAAACACTCATTCCTGGACATACACGGCCACTTCTTTTTTGAGCGATATCGTCGGGGACAACATCTTCTGGGGCGACTTCTTCAGGGACGACCTCTTCTGGTGCAAACAGGGCGGGCTCTATGGGCACTACCACTGCTTGGGTCGACGATTGCCGAGCTTGAATGAAACGAAGCTGCGCAAGGTGCAGCGACAACTTCTTCCACGGTCGCACGGACATCGCTCCTCTTCGCGGAGCGCTGAGCGTGTGGAACCTGGACATCGACGATCTGGGTGCTGCTAGCTTCCCCGGCACGGGCACCACGGCCAACGACAAGAACGAGAGCGAGGTGACGCACAAGCAGATGGCTCACCTGGGCCGTTCGCTTGGTAACCCGCTTCCTGTGATCTGCCAGAAGAACCTAACGGGTCACCCGAAGGGTGCTGCTGCTGCGTGGATTTTGAACGGCTTGCTGCAGGTTTTGAACTCGGGTTTAATCCCGGGCAACCGTCGCTGTGCGAGACACCGCGCAAGTACGACCACCTGGTGTGCCCGAACCGTAGCTTCCAGACCGTGGGCTAGTGATGAAGAGTTTCGGGTTTGGCCAGGCCGGCGGCGAGGTGCTGGTGGTGCTCCGGGTTGTCATTTGTCTACGCTGCCTGCTGAGGAGTTCCAGCACTACTCGGCTCGCCGCGAGCAGCGCTTGATCAAGATGAACAAGCATACTCAGAGCGTGAACACCGGCAAGCACCTGCAGATCCGGGTGAAGAACGAGGTCCCGTACTCGTCGGTCCAGGAGAGCAACGTGTACCTCTCTCTACCCGACGGCTCCTGCCCTGTACGACACTACGTCCAGGACGTGGCGTTTTGGTCGCTCACTGCAATCAATAACCGCCGTCTGCGCGTTGAGAAGCGTGCGAAGAAGGCAAAGGCTGCTGCGGCGGTTGCACCGACGAAGAAGACCACGGAGACGCACTCGGTCGACTCGTCGTCGACGCTGTTGACTGCTATTAACCAAGCGGCGACCGACCTGGGCCTGGCGTCGAAAAAATGAGCATGGGCGTGGATGTGGAGCCTGTGGCGACGTTCGAGAACCTGAATGGCCGCGAGGACTTCATCCGCCGCAACTTCACGGACTAGGAGATGACATACTGCTACAGCGCGCGTCACCCGGCCGCGAGCTTTGCCGGTCGCGGGGCGGCCAAGGAAGTTGTGATCAAGGCCATCTCGAGCTCATCGCCGTCGAAGCCAAACGGCTGGCAGGGTGCCCGCGCTCCGCTACGTGAGACTGAGATTGGGATTTTCATGACAGCGTCGAGCGCGCTATCCCTTGGTAAGGGAGTTGGTTCAAGACACTATTAGAGCATAACTTCGATACGAAAACTTGCTATAATTATAGTGCGCGCGCTCCTTGTTCATGTAGGCGGTCTTGATGTTGTTTGAGTTGTATAAGTTGTACTACAGTACAACATGCAATACCAGTTCATGCAAGACGCGAAGGAGGAACGCGTAAAGCACTGGCAAAGAGAAATTGGATATTCAGAACGCACCCTGCTCTCGGGTCTATGATGTCTACCTACGTCTTGGTTTGTAACGGAGGCTTACTTCTTGCCTCTCCTCTTACCGACGCTACCGCCGTAGCGTGTCACGGCCTCACGCTTGTTGCGTTTAGCCATAAGCTTCGGGTCCAGAGGAATGTAGGCGTACGGCTCGAGCTTGCCCTTCTTCTTCATGTCACCGGCAGCCTTCTTAGCACGGTATTCACGTCCGTTGCCAGCATCGTCATCACGTTTGCGCTTGAATGGACCACCCTTACCATTCTTGTTATTGTGGTTGAGTCCCATGCGCTGGAGCTGTGAGGCCACGTCCTGCTTGATCTTGTCCTCGTCGTCGCTGTCATCACCACCGTCCATGTCGTCGTCGTCTCCGCCAGGGATGATCATGCGTCCGTCTTTAGTCATCTGGAACTCGTCGTCACTTTCGTCGTCCCCGTGGCCACCGCGCTGCGCCGAGAAAATGTTTTTCACCGCTGCGTTGTCGTCAAGGAAGTCCACGATGTTGTCTTCGTCCTCACGGATGACCTTGCCACCCTTCTGCTTCTTGTGCAGATCCTTCTTACGCTTCAGTACCTGCATGGCCGCGGCCTCGTCGTCATCGCCTTCATCCTCCGAGTCAGCCATAAACTCCTCGAAAGCGTCACGGCTCTTCTTGGCAGCGCGACGCTCAGCAGCCTCGGCCGCGAGCTCCGACTTCTTCTTGTCCTCACGTTCCTTGGTCTTCTTAATGTGACGGATGAGCGCACGGTCCTCCTCAGGCACCAGCGCAGCAACGTGTTCGTACCCGAACTTGCGGCACAACTTGATTAGAATAATGCGGGTCTTGGCACGGAACCGGTTCTTGCTCTCGCCAATCCAGACCAGCAGACCATTAATGATATCAGGAAGGAACTGCTCCAGCTGCTCCTTCGGCAGGACAGCAATACCCAGCTTCATGAAGCCGATGACGCTCTTAATCACCTCACGCGCCTTCTCGTGCAGCAGCATGAGAACCGTCTTAAGCAACGCCGGCATGGCCTGCGCAATTACAGGGTCCTCACGACCAAACTCGAATACCAATCGGCTCAGACAAATGACAGCAGCACTGCGCATGTGGGGCGTGCGAGCAGCGAGACCACCCAGCACCATCTGGATAAACTCCATGATGCCGTTTTGCGGGTCACGAGCACGAAGCAGCATTGCCATGGCCACCAACAACTCGAACGCAGCTTCGCGAGCCTTGCCGTTCGCCTCCTTAGTGCACAGCATGATTTCACCAACGAGGTTAGGAACCAGCTCCTTTTCAGCCAACCCTTCAGTAGCGGGCTGAGCCTGCAGTGCACGGATCAAGTGCGCAAGTACACGCAGACGCATCTTCTTGGCTGGCACCGAGCACGTGAGCAGAGACTCGCAGATTGCGCGGGTAAGGTCTTGCAGCTGGGATTCCTCGGACAGGAACTTCGGGTGCGCGTCGCAAATGGCCACCAAGGCGGCGTATGAACGCTTCTGCATGGGAGCATCGGCATCGTCCAACAAGTAGGGCTTGATCACGCGGTACAGGAGTGCCACATTCGCGTCATCCACATGTGCCAGGAGTGCCAACGCAAGGGCCATCTGAGCGTGCGAAATCTGACGAAGCTTGTTCGCGCGCTTCGTGATGCTAGCAGCACCCTCAGCCTCCACACGTTTGGCCTCCGTCGTGGCTTCAAGCAGCTTCTGCATCACCTTCTTGAAAGTCGTGCCGATGAGCTCGGCTTCAGCAAGTGACGCAAAACCTTCAAGCGTATCCAGCAGCACCTGGGCACGTTCGGTGTCCTTCTCCGGGTCCAGCTCCTCAACCATGGAAAGCAGCAGAGGCACGTAACGTCCGGAGAACTTGGCAAGCGCAGCACGATCACGAGCGAGCTTAGCCTCGTCCAGCTGTTCGCCTTCGTTTTCGTCCTCCTCAACTTCTTCCTCAGCGTCTTCAATCTCATCGTCTTCGGTCTCACGTTGGTAACGGCGCGCAAAAGACTTCTGAAGAGCACGGGTACGTTTCACAAGAGCCTGCAGACCCTGACAGACTGCCAGACGCAACTCCGGGTAGCGCTTATCAGCCATAGCACTGGCCAAAACCTTCGCAACCTTCTTGAAATGGGTGTCCACATCCACCGCGCGAGCACACACGCTTGGGAAGAGCGACCACAGCTGAATTGCACGGGTCTCCAACCGCTTCGCTTGCAAAGGGGTCGCACTGGCATCACGCGCACCAGATTCGCAGGCACGAGCCATGGGCAGCACGACATCAGCGAAAAACGCAAGTTCTCCACCATTCTGCGCGACACGGAGAGACTCGCGGAAAACAGGAAGAAGCCACGCACGCTGCTCGCTAACGATATCGGTCGGATGGTCAATGGGAACAATCTCAAGGAAAGCGCGGGGACCCAGAGCCTCCACAGCAGCACCGGCAGCAACCGCAAATAATTCTGACAGCTTTTGCGCACTTTTGCCGCCCTGCTGCTGCTGGGGAAGTTGGTCAGTGGCTTCGTGCAGCTCGCAACACGTCACAATAATGGGCTCGAGCGAAGGGCGACTGGCAGCGCCGTAGAAGCGGAAGAGCTCAGCAATGAGCGGGAACACGTGGTTCCAAGCTCCCTGGAAGCGCAGCGAAGTGAGGCTCTGCAGAGACGCAAGCACACGGCCAACGTCTTCGAACGTGCTTTCGGTCTCCAGAACTTCGGGAGTAATCGTAGCCTTCAGCACATCCAGCAATGAACGAGCAGCTTGACGCTGCACTCGGTCCTTGTCGGTGGCGATGAGGAGCAAATCGCGCCCACCACGCGCGGCAGCAGTTCGCGAGCCGCCTCGCTGTTTGCTTCGGCGAGACGCACCAGAGCCTGCGACGGGATACGCACAGCGTAAATGGCTACAGGTCCACCCTGAGCCTCCACGGCTCCACTGCTCTGAGCATCCAGCACAGCACACACGAGTTTACGAAGAGCATCAGCGGTAAGCTGCGACTCCGGAGCCGCACTCAGCGCGTCCATCGCTTCGTACGTCACAAGACGCAGCGTCCTGGAGTTGGCGTCCAGGAATTTGGCGAGTGCCGCCACGAGCGACGACACCACTTTGCGTTGCAGCAGCGGCAGCGCGAGCTTGAGAAACGCTACCAGGAGAACCAGTCGCTGGTCGTCCTTACCGTCTTTGCCCGAGCTGGCGAACACGTTCTCGGCGAAGCTGGCGATGTGTGTGGAGAGCGCGTCGCAGCCCTTGGCAGCATGCAGCTCCAGGACGTCCATCGTCCACTTGTGTCCGGCCTTGCGCACCTTGGGACGGGTGTCCATGGCGAGCGTCAGCAGCAGTTGGAAGCTGTGCAACAGCTCGGGACGAGACCAAGCCGTGGCCGACGGTTCTTGAGCCAGCAGAGCGAGGCCCAGACAGGCGCTGGCGGAGCGCAAAAGCGCTGCGTCGTCTCCGGCCTCCTGCAAAACGGCAGTGAGGCACTTGGCCACGGCCGCGAACTTGCCGCGCAAAACGGCGTCCGGCACCTCTGGCAGCACCATGGACAGCAGCTGCGCGACCTCCTGCCGGTGCGAGTCCGACGCGGCGTCCAGCGCCGTCATGAGCGCAGCGAAGTACTCGGTGGGCGAGATGGGCGACAAGCGGTCGCCATTGGGGCGGCGCTCGTAGATGACGTCGCTGATGGCGCCCAGCACCACGTTGAGCTTGGCCTTCTGCGGGTGTGAGCCGCCCGCGTGCTTGCGCAGCTCGGTGAACACGTCCATCGCGGTCTTGAGGAGCAGCAGTGGAATGCCAATCAATGGAGCCCAAAGAGGTGCAGATAAACCACTGGCGTCGGCGTGGCGGTGCGTTAAGTACGCGTTAAGTGCGCACTCCCGACCGTTTATGTGAGGTGTACCACATGACGAACCTCTCTATTTGCAATACAATGTCATCTAGCATCGTTCGTAACGGAATCTCAAGTCAAACCGACCTACTATACAGACTATCACGTGCATTCCGCACTCCGATCAGATCCATAATCGCATCATGTCGTGGCGAGTGCGAGCGCTCGTGTTCCTGTCGCTGCTGCTGGGCGCGGCGACGGCGTCCGCGGAGGTGCAGGCGGCCGCAGAGCAGGACCCGCCCACCAGTCGCTTCGCCTACGTCACCGTGCACTACGAGGGGACGAGTCGCGACGCCGAGTACGTGCTGGGCGTCCAGGTGCTCATGCATTCCATCAAACTCACGGGCTCGCCCTACGACCTGGTGGTGCTGGCGTCCGACTCGGTCTCGGAGAAGAGCAAGACGCTCTTCCGCTCCATGGGCTGCCGCGTGCTTGACGTGACCAACATCAACAACCCGTTCCTGGGGGCACGCTCACCAACAAGAACTTCATCTACACGCTCAACAAGCTGCACGTGTGGAACCTGCTCGAGTACGAGCGCGTCGTGTACCTGGACGCCGACAACGTGCTGATCCGCAACTCGGACGAGCTCTTCCTCTGCGGGGAGTTCTGCGCCGTGTTTATGAACCCCTGCCACTTCCACACTGGTCTACTGGTGGTCACCCCTCGGCCACGGAGTACCAACGGCTACTGAACGCCCTGGGGCATCTCGAGAGCTTCGACGGAGCAGATCAGGGGTTCCTGTCCTCCATGTACAGCACAATGCTGCGCAAGTCGAAGCTGTTTACGCCCATGAAGGTGTCGTACACTGGCGGGGAACTTGACGGACTGGAGAAATCGGAACCGGAAGGGAAGGGCATGCGACTGCCTGTGGGGTACAACATCAACCACAAGTACTTCTACGAGCAGTACAACTGGAAACTGTTTTATCTGCGCCACTTTGCGTCCATGACGTCGCCGATCAGTCCGGTGAAAGTTGTGGTAGAGTCGGCGAGAGGATCCCGGCGCTGACGGTCGGATACCCCATGGCGCCGGTGCTGAAGCCGTGGTATTGGTGGGCTGGCTTTTTCATGGACTTGCATGCCGTCTGGCATGACATTCGCGCGACGTTGCCGGCGTCGCAGGAACATTACGGACTGGAGGAGGCGGTCAAGACTCTGCTGGGCTTCTTCAGCTCGCTGGCGCTGCTTACTGCTGCGTTATATGCTCAAGATAACGCTGCCGATGCGGCAGATCCAGCAGCGGTGCACAGACTTGGCGATGCGAAACAGCAAACAGGCTCGGTTTGCTTTTATCGCTTTCCGCATGGCGATCGTGGTGTTTGCGTTCCGCATCGCTCCAGCACGCGTGCACCCGTTGGCTCCTGTGAACTATGGCTATGGACTCATGATCTTCATGAATGTGTTCCTCCACATCTACTTCGCCTGCATCATCTCGAATTTCTGGGATCCGCACCAAGTGGTTTCCATGCCGCCTGTGCTGTACGTGAGTCCTTTCTGGTTGTACGTGGCGATCACAACAGCCTTCGAGTTCTTCGTGGTTTGGTTCAGTACGTGGACTGTGTTTACGAACGTGCTGTGGAGGTTGTTCGCGCTCTTCGTGTCCCTCTTCCTGTGCGCGTACTGGCAGGTCACGTTTTACCGTCTATCGCTGAACGCTGAGTTTGGCGGGAAGAAGGAGAGGCTCCGAAGCCTTTAATCTTTGGTGGCAGTGCTTCAAATGGATACTGTGAACGCGGTATACTATAGCTGCGACCAAGCTTTATTAAGGAGGTGATGAAAAGAAACAGCAAGACGCAGCAGGATGGATTGGCCTTCTCCCATCACTTTTACTATGTCGACCATAGGCGGAAGGTGCAGTCGGAGCTGGATGACGCCAAGAAGCGGCCGTTGGGGTCGAACTTGACAGACTACAGATACAGCAGCAACAGATAGATATGTATGTAACAGGATAGGTAAGTGGGAAACAGTCGAGACAGTGCGAGCAAGACAACGGTAAGGGGACCGGTCATCTGCAAAATGAAAAGAAATGCACTCAAAATGCCGCAACGCACCTGGACTGGCCCCTCGTGGCCGTTAAGTTCCGTCGCGAGGGCCTCCGTTTTCATGCTGAAGAGCTTGATGTTTCCATCGTCACTGGCAGCCGCCAGAATTTTTCCGCTTCGGTCGAAAGCCACGCTGTTGAGTGGATGTTGCCCTCCATCGAGTGAACTGCGTTCGGCAACCATACGCACATCCCAAACTTTGACAAAGCCATCGGCATCACAGGAAGCGATGGCGTCACCTGCCAGCGCAAATGCCACACTGTTGCAGGCATTTTGGTGGCCATAGAAGGTTTGCACGCACAGACCGGAGCGAAGGTCCCAAATGGAAACAGTCTTGTCCCCGAGCCCGTGCAAATATTCGTCGAGTACGGCTGGAAACTTACACTGTTGACGGAATCGACGTGTCCTCGGAAGGTGCGACGGCATCGTCCCGAGTGCAAGTCCCAGAGTTTGCACGTGTGGTCCATTGAAGCGCTGACAAGGAAGTCGCCATCATGATGAAAGGCACTTTCCCAAACAGGATGCGAGTGATCAGCTAGCGTGAGCGAGCATGAGGCACCCACGAAGTCCCAAAGCTTGACGGTGTTATCTCCCGATGATGTGGCTACATGCGCTCCTCTCGGGTGAAAAGCTACACCTGCCAGCCAGCTTCGATGACCCTCACCACTCATGATCAGCTCACCAGCAGGTGCAGACCAGAGTTTCCAAGTCTCATCGTCCGATACCGTTGCCAGGATAGGATTCTTGGGGTGGAAAGCCACCGCAGCCACCGAGTTTCCGTGGGCTGGACAACTGCGAGCTAGTTCCACACGTTCAGGGTTGACGGGCTCAAAACGCTTGTCCACAAATGGATTCGCGGCATCAGGGTGTGGCAGCTTCGTGTCGGGTACGTCGCTCTTGGACTTCCTACTCTTCTTTTTCTGCCCACTCGACGGTCTCTTCAACGACGAAGATGTAGCTGAGCCGAGAGGAGCAACCGGAGCAACTTCTTTAGTTGAGAGCTTTGAGTCTTTACCCTTTCCAGTTGGAATTGTGGCTGCAGCAGAGGCTCCTCCGACGGATTTGAGTTGTGCTTCAAGTGCTTCAGCTCGAGCAACTTGTCGATCACGCTCCAGTCGCATGAGCATCTTCTCCTTCATGGCATTTTCATACTTTACCTTGAGTTCCTGCAGCAGAGGCTCGTAGGCGGCAACATGTCTGTCCAGCTTGCGAATCTTGACTGACAGAGCTTCCTTTTCTTGCAATACCCGCTGGTGATGCATCTTGTGTACGTCACGTTGCTGGCGGAATTTATCCCACGTGCCCTTGGCTTTCTCCGTGATCTTCCGAGTATCGTCCAGCTGACGTCGCAACTCCTTCACTTGATCGTCTAGCGCTTGGTTGCGAACGTAGATATCGGGCACCACACCTACATCGTCTTCACGCAGCTTGCCCTTGGCAATAAACTCGTACCATTCGTGGTTGAACATGTCCAGCGTTCGCGTGAGCCCCAACTTGATGAGGAAGTTCCGGATGAAATCGTCCACTACTGATGGTCGAACTTGGGTGTGGACACGAGCCATCATGGCTTGCTTCGGGCTGTCGGACAAGCTGCGAACCTCATTCATATCGTCAAAGAGCTCCCTCCTGCATCCACCGTGGGCAATGAGGCCGCAGAAGCTGTCGTGTCTTGTCCTGCAGCAACGGAAGACCGATTCAGGTTTCGTAGCACGGCCGCAAAGTCCTCTTCCTCGTCATCTTCGTTGGCGTCGTCGCCAAGGCCAAGAGCGTCATCGTCCACCGCTTCGTATTGAAAAGTATCATCGTCATCGTCATCCTCTGCGAACTGCACCTTCTCCAGACGCACCAGCTCTTCCTTCTGCGGCATCTTGGCTAAACCACAGCAACAAGCTCAAAAACGAAGCCGACCCTCCTTGCTAGATTAGCGACTCTTCATGCGCACGGCCTGTTCGCTGACGAATATATTTACCTTGATCTCTGGTCTCCGAGTGCTCTATCTACCTCTGCTTGGATTCTGCGGTCGGGTTGTCAGTTTGCTCTTCTGTAGACGATTTTGAACCTTGTTGCCCTGAAGATGAAGACTCACTTTCCGTCTTTGTAGTGTTCTTCTCAGGCTGCTTTGTCTCTGCTGCCGCTTTTGCCGACGCTTCCTCTTGTTCCTGTCGCTGTTTCTCCCGTTGTTGGTCCATGATCTTCTTCAGTTGATTCTCGATAATATCCTTGTGGTCTTCCGCCGCTTGCTTGGCAAACGTGACGAGCAGCGCGTCCTCTCGTTCCAGCTCCAGCTCCTTGCCCTCTCGGTACCCGTCAATGAAGGCCATGAGCACCGACTGCCCCACCAGCAGCTTGTCCGCGAACCACGACTGCGCACTCGTCTTAAAGCTGTCCACGTCCTTCGTGTCCAGCTTGAGCGCCGCATCCCGCCCCTCTTTTGCGAGATTACGCAGCTCGTGTACGTTCTTCTTGAGCGTCGTGGCCACGTCGTCTTTGCTGCGACTGTCGTCCACCACCTGCTTGGCGTGGGCGATGACGGCGTCGGTGTCCACCCCGTCAGCCACGTGCTTGATCTCCTTTCTCAGAAACTCGACGTTCTCCCTCCCTTGTTCCCCCAGTGTATGGAGATTGTCGTGCGCTCTGGTTCCTTCCAGACTCTTGTCCAGGAAGGCCAAATTCTTGCCTGCGGTACTGGAGACCTGGCCGCGCACCGCCTGAACTGCGCGCCTCACCTCCTCCTTGCTCTCCTCCAGCTCTTCGTCCGTGGGGCCTGCGAACGACGCCTTGTAGTCCCTCCAGACCTCGTGGAAGATGCGGCAGTGGTCGGCCATTGTCAGCTCCACAGGTCTACGAAGCTCGGTTTGCTCTCCCGCTCCTCGATCTCCGGCGGGTTGGGAAGACCGGGCACCCGCACTGCTGCCCAGCGGTCTGCGCGGCGGATGGACGTCTGGATCACACGCACCGAGCGCTGGAACAGCGAGTAGCGCTTGACGCCCATGGGCGACGACTGGAATGGGCCAAAACCAATAATCCCGTCATAAACGATAATCGTATCTTGCTACGGTGATGCAAGGTTATTTGTTCCTAAGAGAAAGTTATACTCTCGATTGAAAAACTGTTTTTTAACAGATTGGACAGGGTATTTGATAATGACGGTTTGTGTGAATAATAGAAATTGTAGCCACTTTTGGATTCTGGATCAAATCGCCACGAGAGGCTGACGATGGCTCTCCGCTTGTTCGGCCGCCGCGCTCTGCGCTTGGCTTCTGCCGCGTCTCGTCCGCTGGCGCCCGCTACTGCTGCGTGTGCGTCTCCTGCTGTTGCTCCTGGTTTGCTGGCCCAGACGCGGTCGTTCGCCAAGGCCAAGAAGAGCAAAGGCGGCAAGGCCAAGGCCAGTGCACCAGCAGCAGTTGAGGTCGACGAGGAAGAGGACGACGACGGCGACGCAGAGGACGGAGGTGCCGCCAGAGCCCTCAACAAGGCCAAGAAGAACATGAACGGTGCCGTCGTCAGCTTCACGCGGACGCTGAGCCAGATGCGGCCAGGCCGAGCGGACGCCGGCATCTTCGACGAGCTGCACGTCCAGGCGTACGGCCAGCACGTTCCGCTGGCTCAAGTGGCGCAAGTGGCGGTTGCGGGTACGCACGCACTTAGTGTGACGGTGTACGACCCCTCGGTAGGTTGCAAGGGACAGAGGAAGGTGGAACGCAGTGGCTGACTGGTTGATATTGTAGCTCATGCCGGACGTCAAGAAGGCCATCGAGGGCACCAACCCCGTCTACTCTATCCGAGAGGATGTTAGCTCTCTTGAGATCTCCTTCCCCAAGTACGTGATCTTTTTGTGGTGGTTGGGTGGGGTTTAGTAGTTTGACGGGTGATTTTCTTGCAGGATGTCCAAGGAGACGCGTGCAGAGCTGCTGAAGGCTACGAAGAAGCAGGCGGAGCAGGCTCGACAGCACGTGCGTCGTGTGCGTCAGGACGCTATGAACCACGCCAAGAAGCTGAAGGACGTGGTGTCGGAAGACGATGTCGAGGAGCAGAAGGAGCGCATCCAGAAGGTCACGGACGATGCCGTGGCGGAGATTGGCAAGCTGCTAGAGGCCAAGGAGAAAGACCTCAACACGGTCTGAGAGGGAACCAGAGCAGCTTGACGTGGATGAAAGCAACGCCTAGTAATCGGCTGACATAGAAATACGGACGACGTAGGCGGGGCTTTTGAACATTGGTGGCCTGGTGCAAATGGTGGTGCGATAAGTTGCATTACTCTTGGCGATTTAGTTGCAGCAGGCTGTTGGTGGTGCGATATGTTGCATTACTCTTGGCGATTTAGTTGCAGCAGGCTGTTGGTGTAGCTCTACAAGATGCTCCATTGGTTGCGCACGCGAACTGCCATGTGGCGCACGAGGCGCTTGCGATCGTCGAGCACGAGCAAAAGTTTGCGCTGCACCATATCCTTGTAAGGGTGAATGAGCTCGTATGGGATCGTTCCCAACTTTGCCAGACACTCCAGCGCCGCATACCGGTCCTTTGCGCCGAGTCTGCTCACCATTCAACGTCAACAAGAGTAGGGATATGGTTAGAACAATTTACCTGGCACGAAATCTCCAATTGAATTGCAACGTACCCGAACTGGGCTTGCTTGAGCAGGCCCGGAAACACGTCCTTGAGGAACGGTTTGGCGCTCTCAACAGACTCCAGAAGCAGCGGCTTGAAGGTCTGGATGGCTGCGCTGCCCAGCTCACGGTCGTCCGTGTTGAGAGCCTGCACCATGAGTGGGAAGATCTGAGCCAGGTGAGGCAGGTAAACTGCTTTAGGCGAGTGTGCGATCACTTGTGCGAATGCGACAAGAGCGGCCACACTCGTCTCCTTGCCGATGTGTGCACGGATGTACTCGAGCAGCACTGGGAACACCATATCAAACATCCGCTGTCGATACAGGAACTGAAAGAATGGACAGGATAACATCGTTAGTAAGCACAGCTCTAAATAATGCTGGTACAACACAACTTACCGTGATGAAAGCGCCGCATTTGCGGTTGAGCACGTCCGGAAACTCGGAAACCAGCAGCTTAAACGTCTTGGCAACCTCCATACGCAAAGCAGCTGCCTGCTGCTCATCACCAGCTTGTTCCATTCGCTCATCGCCGTCGTCATTTTTACCACCAGGGGTGAGAAAGTTGCAGAGGAAGCGCAGACACATTGGTGCGTGGACCTTGTGGCCCCGAATCACCAGCGCCTTTGCGATCCAAGCGTAGATTTGCAGCGCCGCCACACGCACATCAATACTCTCCGTAGGGTTACTAATAACAACCGCAAGCTTCTGAGCCAGCAGCAAGTCGATGAGGGCGTCAAACTCAGCACCGTCCGACATCTTGTTCACAATAGACGCCAGCGACTTGGCCGCGGAGAGGGCAGCGCCTGTATACACAACCTGGAGTAGCTGCGATGACGTCTCAGGCACTGAAGTAGCACCAGACTGCGCAAGATCGAGGAGTTTGTTGATTACCAACGAGGTTTCAGGCAGCGTCACATCACGGCTAGCTGAGTTGATGACTGCAGCGAAAAGCGGCACGAGCTGCAGACTAGCTGGCTCAGACGAATCTGTCCGAAGGAACGCAGGCACCACCGCATTTACCAATCGTTGCTGCGTTGCAGGGGAAACGTTTTGCATCACCGCGCGAAAGATTCGGACGCAGGCTGCCAACTTAGCGTCATCGACTAGACCAGGCTGCTTGTTGCTTGTAGAAGCAGTTGCACGAGCTGCCGAAGTCTCAACGGCTGTCAGCAGCCGGAAGACAATCGAAGCAGACGAAGACTCCTGCACGCAGAACTCCATGCTGGTACGGTCACCGGCGTTAATCTCCACAATCTTGGCCACTGCATCTAGCAGACAGTCCACGTGACGCTGCCGAGTAACATCACCGTCTGCTTCACAGAAAGCGATGGTACCCTGTTGATCAACATCCTTCTCCACACATAGATCGATGAGAAGGAAAATGGTAGCCTGGAAAATGGAGGACTCACGGCACAGCTCCGTGATGGCCAACAGGGCCTCCTCGAAGAAAGAATCGAAGTTGCGGTTTGAAGCGGCCAGAACTCCAGACACGCCGTTACCTTCATCGTCATCATCTTCTTGGTCGCTCCCTTCATTGACCGCAGCCATGAGTCGTGCCAGCGAAATCTCCACTACAAAAGCCGCGTATCCACCGGTTGCGGGACCCCGCCGCTGCTCATGGAGGATACCGAAGAAGTTGACACAGTGGAAATCTCCTTCAGACTCTGGAGACACGCCGTACGGACCTCTGCAGCAGGGTCAAGAAGCAACATGCGGGTAAACAGGTTGATAAGAGCCTTGACCTGTGCGGGGGCCACGATGGGCGAAGGCGGATACGTGAGAAGATGGCAAAGCGCTTCCACCGCCACGCATCGAGCCGTTGAGCTGCTACCAGGACTTGTCTGGGTATCTTGGTCGTTGCTGAGGAAATCTACAAGCGCTTCAATAAGCGCTGAGGCATGCGGGCGCATAGGTTGTGCTTGCCCAGACTGATCAATTTCTCGGTCGATTGTATCCACAAGCAGCAGAATACGCGCCAGTGCTGCTTCACACTTCGAAGGAACAATTACACTTCCAGAGCTCTCGTTGTGGAGCTGTTCTACCAGCAGGGGCACAGCAATCTTAAGGACGTGTCCAAAACTCATCGATGAATCGTGACCCAGTGCTGCGAGGACTTGACCAGCAGAGACGCTCACCATGGAGTCAGCAGCGTGCTCGCGTAACTCGCCAGCAGCACGAGCTGTCATCTCCACCACAAACTTACTCCACGCATATGCAGCACCCGGGGTGTCCTGCGCCTTCGCACGCGCGACAACACCAGAAAATCGCGAGATCGCCTGGTGAGCTTCCGCAATCACCTCCTGCTTTTCTCCATCCAGCACCTCATCGTACAGCGCAGTAGCCACCGCGTGCATCTGCAGCAACAACGCGTTCACCGAGTAGCGCTCTCCGCAGAAAACCAGCGTTTGCAGCGCATCCAGCTTGGCTTCCACCACCGTCGACGCCAGCTTCTTGAGCAAGAACGGCAGCACAAGCGGAGCCAACAAGTCCGAGGCTGCAAACGCATGCCGCAGCGACAAGATCAGTCCCTCCGACGTGATGCCGTACGGATCGTTCGGTGGCGGCGTGAAGATGATGGGGAAATAGCACGACACGATGTCAAAGTACTGCTGCAGCAGCGCCTCACTCCGGGAGAACACGGGCTCCAGCTTCGACAGCAGCGTGCGCGCCACCTGCATACACAGCAGCAAGTTGCGCGGGTCCTTCTCCCCTTCCATCGCTCCAAGGAACGTCTGAGCGAACTTTTGGCCCAGGTCTTCACTCTGTTCCGCGTCGTCCACGCTTGCGTCCTGGGCGTCTTTGCTGGCCGGCACCGAGTCCAGCAGCAGCTCCACGACCGTCGACTGCGCCAGTGCGAGCTGCATGAGGTCGAAGCACATTTTGCGCATCGCTTGGCCCAACTGGGGGATGTGGAGAGAGCTGCCAAGCTTAAGGATCAGCGCCACGGTGGTGCGTGGCGACGAGACTTGCGCTGCGTGGTGCGTCTCGAGCGCCAGCAGGGCGCGTAGGCAGGCGGAGGCGCTGGGGAAGTCGGCCAGGCGGTCGGCGAAGAAGGTCAGCAGTAGCTGCACGGCGCTGGGTGTGAGCTGAAGCTCTGGCAGGCGCGTGAGCACCTCCGCCAACAGCAGCGTCGAGCGGGAGCGGACTTTGTCGTCCCCGCTGGTGAGGTAGGCGCCTAGCGCCTGGATGAGCGCCTCCATGCTCACGTGGCGGTGCACCTGCATGACGACGGTGTTGAGCCCCGTCTTCTGCGCGGCGTCGTCGTTCTCCGGGTCCACGAACGCATCGATGGCCGGCGCCAGCGGCGCGTCCAGGCTGAACATTCCTAGCGGGTGGCAGTCGAGATTACTGTTTGATGAGCTTTACCATCCTGTAAAACCGACTGAAACGTTTTAACCAATAACAGGACAAAAGCGGTGATTGGATCAAAATGATTTGAGTATTTATACGAAGGAGCCTGCTTCCTGCGTAGGCAGCAATGTACGAGTGGGTCTAGCTAGTCATACACCCGCATGATGGAGCGCACACGAGCGCGGCAATAAGGGCAGGCGTGGGACGTATGCATCACTGTCCTCAAGCATGCGTGGCATCCGGCGCGATGTCCACAAGGTGCGCAAACAGCATTTCGTCGCTGGGAGCAGCACATTCCGCACAGATCGTCATCGTCTTGCTGAGTTGGCAGCGTCGACGAGGTCCGTTCTCGGGTTGCCCCTGCTCTGGAGTTCCGGCGGCTGGGTTGTCGTCCTCTTCTTCGCTCGAAAGGGGCTGCTGCTGGGCTGGTCGAACAACGTCCACGACTTTCTCTGGGTCTGATGATGCGAAGCGCGCCAGTGTCGGTGCTCGTTCGCCTCCATTATTTGATCGCTGGAGATTATGCAGCATGTCTTCCAGGGGCTCTCCGTCTTGGGGGAGGCGGTGACGCTGAGTTCCGCTGCTCTAGAGTGCGACGTAGACGTTGAAACAACAGATCACTTTCCGCTTCAGGTTGCTGTTCTTGCTGTTGCAAAGTTGACGAGCGCACGTTCTGGACAAGTTCATGCGGCCAGTAGTAGAGCTCCCCGTGGGGCGCATCGAATGGCGGCGTCTCGAAGGGAGGGGCTCCAGTCTCGCGGTCGTAGAAGTTGGAGCTCTGCAGGACCTGCTGCCAGCGCTCCGAGTTGCGAAGGCTGTCTCCTGCAAGAACCAGGTTTTGCGTCTGCACGTCCTCGTGACTCATTGTTTTGCGGCAGATCGGGGAGCGGGTGAACTTCTGACGCTTCACTCGCTGGCACAGGACAGGTTTGTCGAAGACAAAGGCGTTCTCGCGCTTGAGCCAACAAAAGCTGTCACTGGAAGGGAAGTACGACGCGCGTGCTGCCTCGTCCACGAGTAACACCGCGTCGGGGCGGACATCACCCGGGCGGCGGAAGATGCAGAGCTCTTTCGAGGTTCGCTGCTTGTTGCAGGCCACCAGAACACCCCAGCACTTTTTCCAATGGAGCTTGCCGCGGAGGAACAACCAGCCGCTGTGCACTTTCATGAACTCCGTGAGGCTTGCAGCGACGAGGCCATGGCGATGTTGGCGTGCGAGGTCCAGCGGTGTCAGCATCTTGCGGTTGAGCGCAAATGCGTCCGCGCCCGAATCCAGCAGTGCCTCGACGATCAACGAGTCGCGGTTCGACATGGCTGCGTAGTGCAGCGCCGTGTTCTTGAGCGTGTCGTCTTCGGCGTTCACGTCGGCCCCCGCATCGATGAGCATGCGCACGACGGACTCGCCGCGCTTGCTCTCGGCTGCTACCATGAGCGGCGTTGTCCCGTTGCTATGTCTCCAATTGACGAGGTTGGGCGCCAAGGCGTCCGGTGTGTCCACGAGCATGTGCTGCAGCTTGGCATCGTCGCCGTCCCTGGCGGCTTTCCAGACCGCGATGCACTCGGCTCGAGTCATGAGCTCTGGTTGTGGTTCTTGTAGTTGGTGGTACGTTGGCAAATGAGTCATGGTGAGCCCGTGCAATGAGCTGCATGTACTGTGGCTGCTATCTTTCCAGTTTACTCGAAAATTGAAGCCATGTCGCACTGATACCTATGTTGGGTGTCAATAGACAGTGCAAGAATATTGCAACACGGACTTCAACAAGTCGCTTTTTCGCAACAACAATCATGTTTGGCCTCGTTTAATCCTGGATCCGCACGATGCCGTCCACGTGTGCGCGGCAAACCGGGCACGACGAAGTGTCCTGTGTGACTTCCCTCATGCAATCGTAGCAGCCAGCAACATGGCCGCACGGGATGCAGACCGAGTCGCGGTGGTTCCCCATGCACACGATGCACCTGTCTCGCAGCAAAGGCTGCGGCTCGTTCGGGTCCCCGTGATAGTGATCACCGTTGCCAACGGAAACAACTCCCGCTGGGACGAGCCTTGTGACACAAGTTGCGTTGTCGGTGGCAAGTCGCCCCAGACGAAGCCGTCGTCGTCTTCGACGAAGGTTGGTGCCGAAGCATGAGCTCTCGGCTCTGGGGTTACCATTGACCCCAACTTCTCCGTTTCGGCAGGTGCATCGAAGCCGTTGGGGTCTTCTACAGAAGACGTAGCGCTTGGTTGTGGGGCGGCGGCCTCAGCTGTAGCAGCACGGGGTCGTGCACTTGCTCTGTGTGGCGATCCAGTGTAGCTGGAGCTCACCACCGTGCTGGTGCACTCTCCTCCACGTCCCCGACTTTCCAGCGCGTTCATCCACGCATCACGGCTTGTCCTGGTGTCGCAAGCAAAGACGAACTCGCGCGGTTGCATGTTGGCTTTGTGTACGTGTGTGCGTCCCGAGGATTTGAACCGACTGTAGTGGCGGGAGTTCACGCGTTGGTAGATCACCCGAGTGTCAAGTCTGAAACCGTTCGCCTTGCCATCGTCGAATGTCGAGCAGCGCGAGGTATCAGCTAGACTGTCCTGCCAAATGACAGCTTCGGGGTGCGCTTTGTCGGGCCCCCGGAAGACGCAGAGCTCCAACGTCGTGTGTTTCGCGTTGCACGTCAGCAGGACGCACCAGCGCCGCTTCCAAAAGCCCAGCAGCGTCTTGGAGCGAAGGTAGAGCCACCCACTGTGCATCTGCAGTCTCGAGGTCAGAGCTGCTGCGGCTTCCTTCCTCCCTCGAAGTCTCGCCACATCCAGCGGTGTGTGGCCCTTGGCGTTCAAGGCGAACGCGTTGGCACCAGCGTTTAGGAGCAGCTCCAGCTGAGCCACCCGGTTGCTGAACGCTGCGTAATGCAGCGCCGTGTTCCTGTGTTTGCATTTGTCTGCAGTATTCGGGTCCGCTCCTAACTGGACCAATGTGTGCACGGCTTGCGCGCCGTGCTTCTTGGTCGCAGCGACCATCAGTGGGGTCGTCCCTTTCTCGGGGTGGGGCTCATCCAGCAGCGTCTCCACGTCTTCGGGGTGTCTCTAACAATCTGGGCGAGCTTCTTGGCGTTGCAGTGCTTGGCCGCTCGCCATAGCGCGATCTCGTCCCTTTTCCTGGCCATCTCGTCACCTGCACGGCAAGTCGAAGAATGGACAGGCAGTTGATGGATTGAGCGCAGCGGAATATCCAGCGGACACGGAAAAGTGGCTATGTACCTACAAGCTAACGCGAAAGTCTAACACTTCACGAGATTCGGAATGCGGCGCTGTCCGCGACATCCTGTCGGCACACTGGGCATAAGTCTCGATGGAGTCGCTGCACACACGCCGAGCAGTAGCTGTGTCCGCAAGGGACGAGCACCCGATCCACCGCGTTCACGAGACACACGACGCACACCAAGGCCTTCTCGGCGTCTCTCTTGTCTCTCAGAGCCTGCTCAACCTGCCTGAGTGCTGCTCGCCGGTCTTCTTCGGCCAGTGCCGCTCGATGCTGCAGCCGCAAGATCTCGGCCAGCAGCTCCTCGTAGCTCGTGCTCAGCGACACGTTGAGTCGCGCCAGCAGCTCGTTCACCTGGGCGACCACGCCGTCCTGCAGCTCCTCCTCCCCGGTGACACCCTCTTTGTCCCCCTTGATATTAATACCCCGTCCGCCGGGAAGAAGCGGATCTGCGACGCCGCGTACCAGCGGATGCAAGACTTGGACACCTGCACCTTGACGCTGCTGCTCGGGTCCCCGTCGTCCACGACCTGGCCGTAGCGGAGCACGCCGTCACTGTGCTCCACTGCCACGATCTCCCCGACTGACATGGGCGTAGTGCTTGTAGTTGCAGTTGCACACTGGAACGGTCCGCGTCGGTCAGCGGTTCGCCAAGAAGGCCGCGTCGTCGCTCCTCGATCCGAACCGGAAGGTGCTCTAAAGCTGCGTTACTGTCTGCTGATCTGCTGAGACTGGGGTAGCGAGAGGGTGAGCGGCTGTCCATGTCGGCGCTGCAGGAGGTGGGCGAGCCGCCCCGGCCGTCTGGAGGCAGCACCAGCATCGTCGGCTTCAATATCAAAACGCTTCTCGCTGATCTGAACATAAAACGCTCAGTATAAATGGGTAAAACGTATAAAATAGGTCATGTTGAAGTGGAAAAGTATAGGTCATGTTGGAGTGAAAAGGGCAACTTCCTTACGAGGGCACGTGGAAGACCGAGCTCTGCACGATGTTCTGGCGGCAAATGGGGCAGGACGGCCGCGGCAACTGCCCCACGCAGGACGCGCAGTAGATGTGACCGCACGGGATCAGCACGCGGTTCACGCGGTTCTCCAGGCACACGGCGCACACCAGCGAGTCCTCCGCCTCCTTCTTCTCGCGGATGACCGAGTCCATCTGCGTCGCGGCAGCGCGGCGACTCGCCTCCGCCACCTCCAGACGCCGCTGCAGCCGCAGGTTCTCGGCCAAAAGGTCTTCGACGCTCGTATCCAGCGACACGTTCAGGCGAGACAGCAAGTCGTTGACGGCCGACAAGACGTTGGTAGCAGAGACCGCCAACACGGGGCCCTTGGCGTCTGAAAAACCAGACACGATCTCGCCTCCTCGAGATTCCGGTACAATTGCTACTACCGATGCCGGTAGCGTGGCGTTCTCAAGGGGCTGGAAATTGCACTAACCCCCGCACGCTTTTCAGACTGGGGTCGGCTAATGTCATCGCTGGTCCCGACGCGAGCCGACCGGAAGAAGTACAGCTCGGTCGCCAGCATCCACCGCGTCGACGAGCTGTCCAATTTCACTTCGTATCGGCTCACCCCGGCCACGTCGCTGGGCTGCTCCCTTATGATCTTGCCGTAGCTCAGTGTTCCGCTCAGTGTTCCGCTTCCATCCTCCACCGCGACAAGCTCTCCGGGTAGGCACGACCGCAACGGAGCTAGCTCCACGTTTGCGTAGTCTGCCTCGGACAATGGTTTCCCCAGGACTCCACGAAGCTTTTCGACAATGAGAACGGGGTCTTCGTAGATATCGAGCAGCTGTAGCACCTCCGGGATTTCCATCTCATCGCATGTCAAGATGGATTCCAATACAGCGCAGTCCTGTAGCAATCCGTCGAGAAGCTGGTTAATGCATCTGGCCACCAAATGGCTCGCGCGAATGCCCATTTGAGAGCGCGAGTCAAGGGCGCGTTTTGCGATGTAGATCCGTTTTCCAGTTTGGTCCAGGAAAGACAAGCTACCCTGGCGCGTGGTCTTGGTCACGTCTAGCCTACGGGCAGGGAAGTCCAACTTCGCAATGAACCGCGCGCGCAGCTCGGTCGCACATTTCACTTCATACGTCGCTAACTTCGAGATCCGTTGGTTAAGGCCTTCAAAGTCCGGGATAAACCCAAAGGCGTCATACGTCGTCGTTTTTGCTGTTGAGCTGTGATGATTTTGCGCAGGCCGTCAGCAAACAGCTGCGAAGCCAGCACGCTATTGAAGTGCGCGATGTCGTCACTTGTCATTAACTCGGTGGGATTGTCACCTCCGTCTAGCTCTTCACTGACAACGCTGGTAATGCCTGGTACCCCAAGCATTTTGCAGCACCTCGTGCTGATCCGAGGGTGTACTACGTGCAGCTCTGTGAGATCAATGCTAGCACACAATGCTGCCGAATCGTTGTAAGCCATCACTAGCATGGATTGCATCACTGCCATTCCGGAAGGGAGGTAAATACTTCTCTTTTCCTCGACAGTAAGTCGATGGTTCGATTCAGTCAAAGCAGTAGCGAGAAGCTCGATTGCACGGGCCACTGCGATGAGTTCATTGATGTTCAGCGGATGACCGCAGCACTCTTCTTTCAAATCGTGCAGCAGGCGAATATAATCGCTTACCTCAGGCGATTCCTTGGCGCCCATGTGCCGAAAGAGCATGTCGTACGCGCCAAACGCGCGAGGCACTTCAAACATCAGCGGAGCAAGATTCTCGCCCAAATGAAAGAACAGACGCGACCCCTTTACTAATGTCGACCCAACGGGAATGACGGCAGCTATCGTCAGGCGTTGTTGTGTTTCTGCTCCCAGGTCATCCCAATGCCCTTGCAGAAATTTGAAAATGTTTTGGAAAACCTCAACCATCGGCAAAAAGAATTGCCAATCTAGAGATCGTGCTGACAGCGCACGATCCCCTTTCGTGATCGCCAGTAAATGCGAGACGACCTGATGTTGTGGAGGTGGCGACTTGATTCCCAGGCGGCTATACAGAATTCGAGGCGGTAACGCTACGTTGGCCATTATAGGCATAGTAGAAAATACTAATGCCTGGTCATCCAATGTCGCGCACTCGCAATACTTTCGCACAACTGTGCGGGACGCGTACTGTCCATCTCGCCTGTCGTCGGGTGAATTAACGTCAATTGACGCTTCATATATGACGGCTGGCACGAAGGCTAGCGTGGCAATACTTTCGAAAAATGTCCTTGAACGATCAAACTTGTCGAAGTTTTGAACAAAGAACTGATGCAGCGTCGTGATGAGATGCTCTTCTTCTCGAGTCAGAGCATGTTTACTCGAGCATTGCCCATCAATGCGTTGAGCACACTCCACAAAGATGTCGACGGTCACCTCCGTTTGCATTCCAATCTCACCCATCAGATCCAGCCACTCCGACGTCCTATAGTGAAGAGCCGGGAAATGTCCGCGAACACCCTCGTAGATTGTAGAGAGCACAGTATTTCGAGGATCACAGTAGGCGCTGGCTGCATGATAACTTGCATCTTCATCGAGGAATAACGGCGAAGTTTTTAGCAGTGCTACCAGCTCGGCATTTCCCCGCAGTGACTGCCATTTGTGCAGAAGAAGGTGTAATATCTGGTCGCGTTGAGATTCCAGCAGTTCGCTGTACATCGGTAAAACGTAAATGAGGAGCTTGCTATCACTCATTTCTTCAATACCCATTTCCTTGTAGAATGCATTCAAGCGTGAGTTGCTCTTCAAAAAGCAATGCTGTGCATCCGGCGGCAGGGGAACGTCTGTCAAATCCAGATCCGGTGGAATCAAGAAGAAGTCCTGACCACCATGAATGGCACATGGCACATCGCGAATGTTCACGTAAATCGGCAATTGTTTCAGCTTTTCCAGCTGAATGCGGTTGTAACCACCATATGCGTCTCCATTATGACTGAAGAACTCTGCAATCAAGACCGCACGCGTCTCACTTAAGTCTCCCCACCGCAACTCCCCCATGCTGAGGCAAAAATTCCATCAAGAATAGTCAGCCCTATGTCAGCACTACGTGGCACGATGTCACTCTCTTGGCCAGTAAGGTACGCGAGCTCCATCATCGGCACATTCAGATCCGAGAGAACGTTATGAAGGGTCTCTCTACTGCAGAACTCGTGCTGTTCACTTTCAATTGAATACACCGGAACAGCAAACCCTTCACCAATAACCGCACTTTCTACATCATTAGCGTCTTCATCACGTACAGCAGCATCCTCCAGTGCCAAAGATATTGAATCAGGCGACAAGGGCACTTCTGGATCAGTATCGTCGTTTGCTAAAAAGCCTTCCGAGGTGAAAGAGGTAAACTCTGTGTGCTGTGCTGCTAGAGATGAAGTGCCATCCATATCAACAGCAGATGGGACACTAACGGGACTACCATCAGATGAACCTTCCTCTGAAACGGCTGCAATGTCTTCGTCGTCATTTTCAAGCTCTTCATCACCTGCATCGACATCCTCTTCACCACTTTCTTCCTCGTCAGAGCTGCTATCATTTGCAAGTAGCTCCACTTTTGAAACTTTGCTGCGCTTAATTCCATCAGCCGCTTGCGTTCCGCTTCCATTTCAGCCCGTTTCATTTCTTGCTGGGTACTGGAAGCTTGGAACGCCTCGATCACGGAGGACGATATTTCCATGTCGGCAGAGCCATCCCAAACGCAAACAGCAAGTTCCACCTTGCTGCAAGATACCAGGCGTGAACCCTTCACGGGGATTAACGGCCAGCTTGGAAAATATGCCAGAGATCGGCGCTCGAAATGAACCACTTGCCAGAACCGGTGTAGCCACAATTGATCGATTTCAATTGGCGAAGTTGGATCCCAGTTCACTATTGTTTGGTTCTTCCAAAATGGTGGCAGAACTCGCTCAATGTTGTCTGCGAGCGTCTTGATAGAGAACGTAACAAGCCCGAAGACAGCGGTAAAACGACTGTCGGAAAAGTACTTGTGAAGCCTTTGGGACGCCGTCAAAGATACAAACAGATGACCCATCGAGCGCAGCAACTCGATCTGATTAAACGAGGCAAGCACGTAGCTTGTACGTCTCTGATTAACGCGAAGCACGCCAATGCTTTCATCTTCCAGCGGCAGTAATGAGAGACCATGAAACTCGGCCCACACAGGGTCCATTTCATTCGGCAACGGAAAGGGTAAATCGCTCAAACAATACTCTAGCAAAGACAAGCTCGCCTCAAAATGCACCTCGGAGCTGCTCATGCTTCGCAAAAAGCGGCGCAAAACTTTTGGTGTTACAGCGTACATGCGCGACGGCAGAAGCCGAGAACAATCCTGCAGGATCCTGGTAGGGATATTAAATGCAGGGAAGTGAAGCTGGGCAAATGTCGCCACCTGCAACACACACAAAGCAAAAGTTAATATGGCTTCCAAATGTTGAAACTCTTCAGCCTACAAAGGGCTTACCTGGATATCCATACCACCCACATCGAGCTTATAGCCGTTGCTTAGTGCGCGAAATATACCGTCCGTGCACAAAAACAGTTCCCGTGTACCAAGTGAATGATACGTGCGCGCCTGGATTAACGCACCAAGCTCATTCTCTCCCGCACTGTGGGCCAGATATTGTACAGCGCATTGGGAAAATAATTTTCTAATCGACGCTTTGCTCCCATGAGAAGCTTCACATACGCATCTGAGACACCATCTTCCAACAGAATACGATTCCAGCCAGCAGCAATTTGCTGCTCACTGCCTCCTGCACCACCAAAATCACCTTCTCTTCCAGTTGGGCTCGAAGGTACCGTCAGTGCAAGTTGTTTGTCTTTCAGCGTTTTCTTGAAGCAGCCGTTAACGTGAACCGGGAGCGCAACATTTTGATGCGTGTCAACAATTTTGAAGACATGACCTCGTAGTCGCGGGGCTGGACCACCATCACGCAAAGATGGCACGCTACGCTCACATAGGGCTGAGAGTGAAGCATCTCATGCACCGCAGTACATGCCAAATCGCGGCTTCTTCCCATCCCTATATTATCTGCAAAAAGCCAAGTGTCTCGATATTGGCGATTTTCCAACTCGAGGTTAACTGTGAACTCCATCTGGTTCTCAGGGGTTACCGGGCTTTTGAAAAAACTTTGGAGTGAAAACTTCTTCTTCCATTCCTCGTTTTGACGAGTCATATTGCGTTTTCGAAGCGTGCGATCGGGAGCATCCAGGGATGCCTCACCGTGGCAGTGAGAAGCGAACTCAGACTCTTTCCCCACACTCCAAATTGAAACATGATGAACGGTCTCCGTGAATATCAGCGTCTGGTACAGTTGAGACTTAATAAACGAAATCAATTTGTCCGCTTTTCGCACGTCCAGCACATAAGGCGACACAGCTGATGCACTTTTACGCCACGGAAATCGAATCAGCGTGCTTTGCGTTCCTCGAGAAACATTACTTGGGCAGGAAGGGAGGGTCGTAAAAGGCAGTAATTGATCCGGGTATCGCACAAAATCTTGGCCTAGAACTTCGTATCTTCGGCCAATGCTTGCTCCTCGGCCAGCTGCTGAAGTTGAAGTTGCCGCCAGCCCGGGGAGGAAGATAGGTAGCACCCTGTCGGATCAAGAATGTAGAAACCTTCTCCGCTAAGAATCTGCATACAATCCGATACGATAAATCCACACAGAAGCCCGGCACGCGAGGACTCTCCCTGAAACAAACTGTTAATGTCATTTTCGCTCAGTACCACGCCATGGATGTGAATGCACAGTGCTTCATCCTGAAGAGGTTGCAGTGACGGCTGGATCACTCGCTGAGACGAGTGATGCCTATTATCCAGAAACAAGTCCACCTGAGTGCCTCCAAATCGCTCAGCTGCCAAGATTGTTTCCCAGAGGAACGTGTGATACCATTTCGATCGAAGAGGCAACGCACTAGCTAATGCACTAGCTGGCGGGCAGACAACTCGCCGACTCGTCACCGCCGTCTGCGCAAGTCTCGAGTGCAATGAAGCAGCGCCCAGGAGCCCTGCAACTTCCTTAGGCACTTTCTTCGATACGAACCGTGCCCCTCGTCGAACCTCGCTTGATTCGTTCCATTCCATGTCATCAAAAATTAGCTGGACAGCTGGGACGAGCTGGTTTGACTGATCCAACAAAACCATTTCTTGAGAAGCAAACGAGTCCATCGCTGACTCGAGTGACGAAGTATCTGCCCCAATGATTTTGTAGATATTCGCGCATGCTGCAACTTGCTTCTCGCTCAGAACCACGTTCCGTGGCAATCTCATGACTGCCTCCAGATACTCCCCGGTCCCAAAAGTATCCTTCAGATCGAACGAAACAAGGAGAGAACGCGGGATAATGTGCTCGCTTGGACAACAGAACAACAAAGGCTCAAGGTTGGCATCAGCATCTACAGCGACTTGACAAGGACACGCAAACGCCTTGCCTGTCCAGATCCACAAAGTATTCGCCAGCTTGCGGTACACGGCAGATGTTTTCCAGCCTTCATCGTCTGACATTCGGGCATTTTCAAGCCATGCGTACATTTGATGTACTTCCGATAATGGGAAACGCCAAGTCGAGGCTGTATCCTTATCTTTCTTGCGAGAGTAGTCCTCCCATCGAGAGGCGATTGCCTCCAGTTGCTTTGCTATCACCAACGAGTCAACCTGTTCTTTCCACCCAAACCCAATTATGAGCTTGTCCGATGTTAACTCGCCATTCAAAATTTTCATTGAAGACGAGCAAAACCACTGAAATAAAATAACGTTAGAATAGTCATTAAGCCAGTACACAGACAAACAAAACGTACCGCATCTCGTAGTGGGCGAACTTCCATTGCACTTGAAAGGCGTGGGCCATTGCCACCACTTCCAGCTAAACTTGTCCATGGCATTGCAGGGTCTGGTGCATCAATGCGAACAGGAAGCCACCGAATTTCTCTCATGTCTGCCACAACATCCTGCATTGCCTGTACATGCACGCCTTCAGTATTTCCGTCCTGCTCAGTTGTGCCATCTTCAGAGTTTGATTCCGACAACATAGCATCGAAGTGTTTGTTGATGATGCTCAACAAGCTCTGCGCCTTCATATATGCCCGGTCAGCGGAAGCTTCGCTATGGTCATCATACATTGCCTCGATAGAACGAGCACTTTCCAAAACTGCATGGCAAGAAAGACCTGTACGGAGCCCGAGTGATTTAAGAATGTCAACAATCGGTGGAGTCGAGAAAGCATAGTCCGGCAGACTATTTTCCCCACTAGCTCGCTAAGCTCGCTGACACTAGGGTCATGGAGTTCGCTTACAGCGCGAAAAACACGTTTTCTGGATGGAATGACAGGATGTGTTGTGATCACATCGCGAAAACGTGGCTCTTTTGACTGGTGAAACGGTAGCGCCTCCAGCGCTTTAACAACAACAGAATCGACTAAAGCGCCATCTAGTGCTTCGAAGGCCGGTAATTGAGGGAAAATGTGATCCAGTAAGATTTTTGTGAGGCTCCATTCGTCAACTCCACAATCGCGTAGAAATCTTCTTGTTGAGTCCCTGTCGACACGAAAAATGAGTCGTCAAGAACCCTGGGATCAGCATCTTCGTCAGGTAGATAACCCCCTCGCATCAGGTTGACAAAAATCGCTTCATCACAGGCTGCATTTTTTGCGTGTACAGGAAAAATCGGGAGCTCGAAGAGGATTGACTGGTAGTCATCTGACACCGCCCCATACGTATTGTGAGAGAAAAATCACATAGCGCCTGTCGCTCAGCAGCCGTCGTAGACGTAAAGATCTCATCGAAACTCTGTCTCTCGTGGTGGAACTGATAGCGGCTCAGAGCTGCCAATAGGCCGTTAGAAGTTAGTTTGTGGGCATATTTGTGTGTCAACATCCACTGCGCAGTCTTGTCACCACTTAGAAACGACGTATCCACAATGTAAATCCCCACTTTTGTCAATGCAGGTTGTAACTTACAGAGCAGTTCTGAGGACACGGGGAATTTTCGACGTGAGAAAGAACGAGGCTAACGTTTGCAGACAGGCACCCCCAACGATGCCCTTCGTCGCAAACGATGGGGACTAACGGCCATTTCATGAAAGCTTGAGGTAGCTGTTCGATAGATGATAACTGGGTCTCCACGTATGCCCACAACAAGCGTATCCAGTCTTTTTGTGAGTCAGACTCGTCCACTATGAGAGCAAACACGTCATCGTTTGTTTTTCTCCAACACCGACCCAAGAGATGCGGCAAAAAAGTATCTAGTATGGTTGTGAGATCCACCACGTTGAGATTCGAGTTGTCGTATACTGAAGGCAGCTGGTCAAATAACTGCTTAAACTCCCCACGAATCACACGATGCGGGAATTGGTCAAGTAATTCCTCTTCCTTCGCATTTCCAAAAAGTATGTCAACTGCTGGTTTGAAGAAGTGATGCCATCGTGCGAGCTTTTGTCAACAAAACAAAACTTTCCAAATTGTCCGTCTTTCAACGGGATCAAAGGCAGCTGGTCGAGAACTTGAGCCGCAGACGGATTTGAGGAGCCTTGATAATCCGATATGCAAAACTGAACAACTCGTACGAGAATATCCTGATCCAAAGCAGGTAAAAGTTCCCTTTTCGCGCCAAATGTCGGAAAAAATCGGGAGTCATCGCTCCATGAACAGCATCAACCTGGATCAGTAGATTGCGCAAGGGGCTGGCAAATGCACCGTTGCTAGTGACGCCGCAGTCAATGCATTTTGCAGACTTTTCCAATCGTTAAGACTGTCATCCACCAACACACAATCGCTTGGATTGACAGACGATATTAGGATTTCCGAAGGTATGCCATCCTCCAACTGAGCTGTCGACGCAAAAAAACTGGTCGGTTCTTCATAATACGAAACAGTTCGAGTGCAATGCTGTCCCATGGACTGGTTGGTATCTTCGTTGGGAAAAGCGACAAATACTGAGAAGGATCCGCCTCCCACATAGTCTTGGCTTCTAGCAAGAAGGTCAAGTACGCAGGAGCGACCGCATCCACCAAAAGGTTGGAGTTCCATTCTGATCGAAGTTTTCCATCCCCAGTCATGTCGTCTCCGTGCCAAATATCGCGCCGATTTGAAGACAGTTCAAAATAGGCGTTAACATGCACTGGCAAGCCTACACGAACAGGAAGAGGCAAAAAGCAAAACGCTCGCCCTTCCATCGCCACTCCATCGATACGACTGGCAATACCAACCCACGGAATAAGTTTCAACGATTCGTTTTCAGATGCACACGCCATGTCGCGCGCATTACCACCACCAATCTGGTTGCATATCAAGTATTTCTCTGTCGACTCCTCCATCTGGCCGTCCACGGGTTTCTCAGTGTCATCGCCGAAGTGCCGGAACATCTCTTGAAGATCATTTCGTTGCTGTCTTCGAATATGTAGCACCTGCGTCACCGAAGGTAGATCTTCCGCTGGCGTGGATCGTAGCCGTGCATAAAAATCTCTTTTAGCCGATAAATCTGTCGTCCCCGGCAATTCAGCATTTCGCATGAATCGGTCAATCGCCCGCCATGATTCACCACGATCTTGTTCTGGCACCTCCGCACCGTAGAGAAGGGTGGGCGGTTGGTCAACTTCCGATTGCAGATACACTTCTACCTTGCGGACATTTCTGAGGAACAACATCGTCTCACTGATTGATCCTTGGAAGCTCCTGAATAAATCCTCTATCTCATGATGAGAGTAACCTCGACGCTTGATCTCGCTGCTTTGTGCGAGTGCAGCATTACGCAGCGGAAACCGAAACAAGGTGCCCCTGTAGTGCTGCTCTAGATCGCAGCCGAACACCCCCTGAACGGCGCGAACTGGTCCGGGAATTGCTTCACGATATTAGAATTTGCAAAACGTATCTTGATTCCCGGATTTGCAGCCGAAATCCCAGGCAAGTGGGTAGCATGAGGATCGAACATCACTAAAAGAGTCATCGGAGAAAGAGCAGTATTAGCACGCTTGTTTCTATCACCGCTACGTATCTGAATAGACACAAGTTGTATGCATAGTTTTCACGCACCGATCGAGTTAGCAGACACGATTGAAGGCAGATCTGTAAAATGGTAGACGGAGTTGAAGCCTAGTCCAAAGCGACCAGTGGTGCCCGCACGTTGAAGCTTGCTCGCTTGGCCGATGCGGGCAAGATTGATAAAGTCTCCGTCACTAAACTCAGCATCGTTGTACTACAACATAACAATAATATCAGAATAAAAAGCGCTATTCAAACAAATAGCAGAAACGTACACAAAATAATGACGGCCCTTGCCACTTTGCCATGCCGGGGCTTAACAGCGACGAAGTCCCGTACGTGCAGCTATTGTAAAGCACACAAACACGAGTAGCCCCCGCGTCGTCCGCATTTTGAATGAGTTCACTAATAATGTTGGGTCCTTCAGGATATTGCTCCAATATGTGCGCAATCCGCTTCGTTAATGCTTCAGTCTGGCCAAATGCCTCAACGCCCCCTTCAGCTCTGAAAGACATCGCCTCATGACCACTTTCACTAAGTAGCTGGCTCCTTAACGAGCGAGATCCAACTTTTGCTGCCACTTCATTCGAGATTTTGGGGTGAATGAAGTGCGTGGATCCAGACGTGGTTTCGTAGTCATGTTCATCCAGCCAAGGGGCGTCGTCATACGTCAGCTTTGAAGTGAACTCGAGCACACCATTTCGATCGGGCGCGAACAACTCATAATCTGAGTGGTGCTGAAGAGTATCACTGACCAGCTGAATTAACCCAATTGATGTTGCCAGCTTGTCACCGGATAAAGGAGAAACATTAACGTCGTCTTCTTCGGAAGACGTCGCAACCAAGCATTCTTTATGCATTGCCCCAAGAACATGCACATAATCTGCCAGCGAAAACCGCTCCCGTACGCCAATTGCTCGAAGAAAGGGACGAAAGTGAAGTAACTCATTCGGAACCGTGTACAAATATGGCTCCGCATTCACAACAACCACTGTTGCCACATGGGTTGCTAAAACAAAGTGGTCACCGACCCATACGTACTTGCCGTTCCCGGACAAAATCGCCAGCACTTGACCACGGCGTTCACCTCTTTCTGTCTCAAAAAATGTGGCTAGCACTTGGTATATGCTGTACACTGCAGACCAAACCATGTGGGTATCAGCGCCACTACCAGGGCTCAAATTACCGTCATTTTCGCTTAGCCGGTTTTCAAACGCCCGTGAAATTTCTTTGAGCTGAACAGCAATCGTTTCAACTGGCAAATGCTTATCCCAATCCATAACCCCGCGCAGTACATCCGAATGCACTGGACACTTTATAATGTGAAATTGAGAAGAGCATAACCACAGTTGCTTTGTAGGACGAGATTGCTGTGGTGAAGCGACGATCACTCGCTCTCCTTGTTTGTACCATGGTGCGGCGGGGTGCGGTTTTTCTTCACACACCGGTATCCAAACAATGATAGCAAGCTTTGCTTTGAAGTCTTCAATCTCAGCTCTCTCCATGGCTTGCTCCTCCAGTTGTTCGCTGGTCGGTATGCTGTCGTTGTGAAGTGCATCAACTCCTCGTAGGCGATCATCCCCTAAAAGTTTCGCAAAAGCGGATGCCTTTACTCTTCTTGTTTTTCTTAACGTGCGCCAGAGTTTGTCGTTGAAGCGAATTTGGCGTCACCAGTTGATCAATGTGGGCGTCAACATACTGGAAGAATTTCACTGATCGAGAACGTAGCTTCTCACACATTTCACTCAGTTCGAATTCTTCTTCTAGTCCAGAGGAAATCTTCAGTTGATCGTTCTCCAACGACACTGCAAGAGATAAAATTGATCGGCGTGATAGTGCACGCTGCAACCCGATTGATCTTAAAGCTGCCAGTGGCTGGGGTCTTGCAGTTCAAGCGCCGGGAAAAATGAGTCATCCATTAGTTCCACGAATTCATCGATATCAGGGTCGTAAATACTGTCTATAGATTTCAGATCCCCCGTCATTGTGGGGAAAATTGCGGCAGTCTCAATTATGCTGGACAAAATTCCGTCAGTATCCTCCGCTAACAAATTCGAGAGCTCGGCCAGCAAATCATAGATAAAGTTCACACGTGCTATGGGTTCAATGCTATTGAACCGAGGAATCAGGTGCTTCGCAAAAACTCCACCTTCGAGATTTGACTAGCACCTAGCCGCAGCATAAAATTCATCAGCTCTAAATCGCCTTCTTTCACAAAAATGAAATTGTCATCGAGGAACTTTGGGGCAATGCCCACACACAGCAGCGTTTTATGATATTTGCTCTCAATCTCCGCCATCGAAACGAATGTAGGTGAGAAGCTGCTGTCGACGTTCGCAAGACCATCTTCGCCATCCATCCATCGGACGTTGGACCCTTCGAGACGATCAACTCTGCGAAAGCCTGGAAATATTGGTAGGTTGTAACAAATTTGCTTATGATTCGCACGGATATCCTCGTCAGACATCAAGAATCTCAGCAGGCCCTCACGGTCGCTCCTTTCAGCTGCTTCAAACACTCTGTTCACCCGAGTTGGAATTGTTAAATTTCCTGCGCCAAGTATCACTCCAATACATGTTAGCACGCCTGCAGCTGTAGGTTGATGGATGTACTGCCATACGTCCGGGTTGGGCTGGAAAGTTGCTAACAGGTTAGGTAGGAGTAATCGCACTTTAAGTTTTTGCAAGCATCGGAGGCAGCCATTCGGAATCAATTCAACGCTAAGGACACCTGCTGACACGCTCAACTGTGTCAATGTGTCTGAAGAGGTTGGCACAATCGGCCACTTGCCCGAAAAAATGTGAGATGTTTGCTTGTGCCAATGTACTTCCAGAGCTGCCGAATCCAATCCTCGGTCGGGGCTTCAGCTTCCATCATCCCAGTCCAAGGTACTGCCAGCTTCCCAAACCATGCAGCAGGCAGCACCACTGCTAGCATACTCTCAAAGCCTTCATAGTCTAGCACTTGCACGTTCAATTGAGTTTTCGCCGTTACAGAGGAAAGCAGCTCCAGTCCACGTGTACTCACAGCTTCGATATCCACCAAATGACCACGTGCTCTCTCTAACAATCCCAATTCCGCTCGGGTTGGAATAAAAAACGTGGTGTTGGCGCTTTCTGCATTTGCCATCGACGGGTTTGGATTTTGAAGCAGCCAGTTGAGGGCCGCTTCTACTCCGTCACTTTTTGTAAGCGCATAACTGGCATGCTGTCGAGTAAAACCCATGGAGCACAAATACTCGAGTTCACTGGAGTTGCTAACGTAATGGCTTTCGAACGTTCGAAGGGTTCCATCAGCAATCGGAAGAAAATTAACACCGACAAGATCATCCAACCGGCCTGGTTCTAGGTCACTCAAAATATAGCTTAGCAGACACTCAGTAGCTTCTGGGTTGCCTGCATGGCCTGAGTGATTCCATTTGTATGCCTCCCGCACGACTTGTGGCTCCACGTATGAAGGAATTGTCTTCGTCGTCACCAGCAACCGCTCGAGATCTTCGGCGAGGTTGCGGACAACAGGAAAGCCATCATCAATAAGCAGCTGCTCAAGTTGCTTTGAGCTCGAGTAACTGCTTCGAATCACTAAACTCTCCATGGGTGACACCCAACGCCCACCCTTAACTTCAGTGTACAAGCACGGTTTGCTGCGAATCAGCGAAAACAAAGAATAGGTTAAGGAATCCCAGGGTGCAGGTGGAAGTGCCTGCGGCAGTAACCGGGCGTGGCGATCCGGTGGCATAGCTTGGTTGCTAGCCAAATGCAAAATCGCACGAGCATAACATGGTGCAATAACATCACGCAACAAGGCGATGTTCCACTGTGCCCGAAGAAGCCCGTCACCGCTAAGTCCTTCGCCAAACCAAATATCTCGACGGTTTGATGACAGCTCAAAGTATCCGTTTACCTAGTACGACAAAAGTGCGTGAGTACTGTCGACTTACGCACAGATATAATTGCAAAACAAAAGTTCAATACGTACGTGCACGGGCAAATACGTATGCGTCGGCAATGGCAAAAAGCAGAAAGCCAAGCCGGACATGGAAGACATTGCGGTATCAGCTGTGGTTGTAACAGCCACCCCACCCCATGGCACTAGACGCTGGCTCGCATTGACGGGGTCGCAGGCTATCTTGGTACATTCACCACCGCCGAGCTGATTCATGATTAAGTATTCGTACTCTTTGGTCAGATCAACCGTGAAATTCCGTGCCTCGATTTTTAATGGGTAATCGCAGATGAGTCCTGTGAAGTAGTAGTAGAAAATAATACGTTAGTTCCAATGTATCCGAACGACCAGTATGCACAAAGCACACAAACGTACCATCACTTGAGAACGCCTGAGAAGAAAATTGCGTAGAAGAGGTCAAACTTGAGTGCTGCAGTGACCGTTTTGCTTCGATCTCCGCCGTCATGTTGCTGATCAATGCTTCCTGCAAAACTGTTGGGTCTTGCTCACCAGCCTTCCATTCCCATACTGATATTTTGCACACATTGCGCAAAAACAGCAGCACAGTTGGCAAATTTTCGGCGAATTCTTGAAGCATTTCTGCCATTTTCACGGGCGTTTGGGCACGATTGGAGAGCTTGCTCCGCTGGGCTTGTTCTTCTGTTCGAAGTGCAAGGCGAAAGATAGTCCCCTATGAAGAACGGAGTGGCATAGTAAGGTGAAAGAGTAAGTAGCTGAGTTCACAGAAGATATAAGGACTCAAGACAATCCCACCGAAAAGGGTTCGGAGAAGTTGCAACCAAAGCACCGAAACGGGGCGATTTGATCTGGGAAGTTGTTCACCAGATCAGGATGCGCAATGAAATCGATCATTTTTCCTGGATTGCTTGGGTTGACGTTCGGAAGATGACACGCCTACGTGAAATAGTTACAGGTAAGCACGAAAAGAACTCGCGTCAGTTTAATATTTCCAGCTTTTCCACATTTCGATCTCGCGAAGCAGTTCTAGGAGACCCACATAAAGTACCTGAGGGTCAAAGAAGACCAGCTGTGAGCCACTAACAAACGCGGGCAGATCGGTTACATGATAGACTGCCCCACAACAAGAAAAAAATAAAATCATGATGTAAGCCCATCATCGATCAGCAACTCCATATCATAGCAAAAAATACAAAGACGACAAGCACGGGAAACGGATTGTACCCACCTGAATTGAAGCCAACACCAAAGCGTCCCGTCTTCCACCCTTTCGAATTGTCTTTCTTGAGTGAGTCTCCAATGCGCTGCATGTCCGGCCCACATGGATACAATCAGTCGCTCTTACACTGACATCGTACCAGCAAAAGTGCACTACCCTCTTACCTGAATCGACTGAAAGTCGGCGTCTGTAAACGTGGCGTTGTTGTGCACCAGCAAAGAAGGACCTGCAGAGCATCATCCACCACGACAACACAACAGCATAACAGCCACAAACACACACCACCAGAGTTAATACTTTGCACGGGTAGGCGCCTTCAAACTCAGCTCTGACCCTGAAAAGACCCGAGCTTCTCGTACGCGAGCCCCGTCGACGCGTGCTGGCGGTAGTCTAGACACAGATTCACCTCCGTAGCCCCCGCGTCGTCCGCGTTCTGCACCATTTCCTTAAAGATCGAGGTGCCCTCTGGTAACGGCAACGAGTCAATCAACCCATCGAGAGATTTGTTAGTACGTATACCCCCTTCCTCCTCCTACATCGAGCGCGGTGGAGACGTACCGGGGTAGTTGCGCAGGATCTCTCGGATGCGGACGGTGAGGTCGATCTTCTGACCGAAGTCGTCGCCGAAGTAGACGTCCGCTTCCACCATCTTTCTCTTGTCGCGCTTGGCGCACTGATACGAAAGAAAGTGAAGATGTTATGATCTGAAATAAAACCTTTGTTAAGGAATGTATATTCCTAAAGAAAGGTTGTTGTTGCTCTTGAAAAGCGCACCGACCTTGAGACCCGCACTTCAGAAGGAAAAAAAAGATTGGAATCGTTAGTCCTACCACCAACGGTCTTTACGCGGGCTTCAGCCGCGCTTCACGTGGGCGGTCTGGTTTGACTAAATTTCACAGCGCGGCAACGCTTCACTTGCACACGTCGGGTCTTACGTTGACCTCGGTCTTCAACTTGCGTCGGTCTCCCCCTCCCCTCGGTGCAGCAGCACCGAACTACTCAGTGTCTCCGACACCTAACAGATTCAGTAAGGCCTTGAGACGACACTTATCTAGCGGCTTGGTGAAGGTATCGGGGGGGCTGACTTTGAGCAGTTCAATAGCTTCCATTTCACCTTGCCCGCGCCCATAGTGCCATCACAGCTCAATGTGTCGTGTGGCGTGGCTGTACGTATGACACGAAGCGGCTTGTGGATTTTCTCCCGCCGCGCTCGACTGCCCTATAGATTTACTGGATGAGTATGATTGGTGGATGCAGAAGTGGATTCAGTGTGATGTCAGTGGATTACGCACCTGCTTGGTTGGCGGTTTCGTGGAAGGATGCAAGGCAAAGGAGGAGCCCATAGTTCAGGAAGTGCACACTCGATGCGGCCGCATTTCAATGAGCATATACGCACTCAGTCCTGACCGCCGAGTCTCTGACAGCAGGTCAGCCTCAGATACAAAAGCGCTCTCATCTCGTTGCAGCCACCTGCCTTGACTTTGCCGGGGCACCGACACAAGATTACCACAAACCCAGCACAAGCTGCATGCCACATGCAGTGGACCACCAAGATCCAACCTCAGCTATCAACCCAACCATCAACCAAGCCTTCCACGAGCAAGCGCCAGACGAGCACCAATATTTAGGTTTTAATGCTCGCAGAAAAACAATGAGCACACTTTTGAGGTTTTATTCCTCGATCTGTATAAGTACGAGATGCACGAGAAATATTTGGTTCTCGCGAAATTTTACTCGTCCTAACGGGTCGCCCAGACGCGGAGCTCGTCAGCAACCATCTCTACTGGCCAATATTACGCCGTAAACTACGGCGATCTTCCGCAGTCGCGAAAAAGATATCTGGTACTCAGATCGCCCCAGTCCAAGCTCGCGCAGCGTCGAGCATTGCGTGCACCGTGAGTCCGAGTACAAGGGACGACCAGCACTCAGTGTAGCCGCCACCACCGATTTTTCCGTCCAAGTCCGTGACTAGTACCCAGCAGAGCCGCCGCCGCCTCCGATCTCTCCGTCCAATCTTGAGACATCAAGCATCGAGTGAAGCAGCCGCCACCCAGTCCGAGACTGAGCCCAGCATCCCGTCCACGAGCACCCAGCAGTCCAGAGTAGGCGCCAGCACCTAGCTGAGACGCCACCACGGCGGTCTAGCCCAAGGACGGTCACCATCTAGTCCGCCATCGCGAGTTCGAGTCCAAGGCGGAAACCAGCACCAAGTGTAGCTGTTGCTACCGAGCTCTCGGTCCAGTGCTGAGGCCAGTACTAAGTACAGTCACCACCACCGCTCCCATTGCAGGCCCAAGGCAGAGACCGACACCGAGTGCAGCTGCCGCACCGAGCTAAAGTTCAGAGCCAAGGCTCAGCCGCAACGTCCGCGATGTCGTCCGCACCAGCAGCAGTCAAACAAGCGATCGAGAACTGGACTGACATTGGCCCATTCAGACGAAAATCTGTGCTACCTAATGATACATCCTTCATTTTTGACTGGGGTGTGCATGTCGAGTACGACGAGGGCAACCAAATGAAGGTCGGGTTCGTCTGCATGGCAGATGAATTATATCGAAGCGCGGACAACGGCACAAACCTGGTGCTACTGTCAAAGGGAAGGACCTCTGTCGCTGTTAAGCATCTACGTCTTGTCCACCGCCTTGAATCGCCGAAAACCAAGAAGGAAAGCAAGACGAAACGAAAACATGGAATAGAGATCGAGCATCTGCGATCGTCGACAATGTACGCGCGGAATCCAGCGCGTTTGAACGTTCTCCTGGAAACGCTTCTCATCATCAACCACAATTTTCCGCTGTGTATATGTGATTATGAGGAGTCCAAGTTGTTGGAGGCCCTCGTCGAGAAGGAGGAGATGAAGGTCGTCGTACCTGCGGAGCGAATCGGTGAAACGGTCATCGAGTTGTACTCTTCCACGAGGAAGGAGATCATCGAGTTTTTCGAGAACAACAAAGCGGTGTACCCTAACTTCACAATGATGGCAGACTTTTGGACCTGCAAAACGACGTCGAAGAAATACCTTGGCCTCCGTGTATACCTAATTGACAGCAATTGGCAGTTCAGGTCCGTGCTGGTGGGCACGCGCAAGGTCAGTCCCTCATACGGTGATCGTGACAAAGGAATCAGAAATCCATTTCTGCTATGTGTGAAGCGCGCTTTGGAGGAGTTCGGGTTGACTATTTCGAACTTCTACGGTGCCACGAGCGAAAAGGGCTCAGATGTGAGGTGTCTACTGACGGATGAAATACATCTACAATGGGAGTGGTGCATGGCACACATGGCTCATGCTGCAACTCGCGCGGTGTGTGGAATGAACGACAAGAAAAAAACAGGAGAATCCAGAGATGGCTGAATTAATTTCGCAGTTAACTACAACCATCTACCAAGTACGCACGGTCGAAGTAATGCTCTTCGAGCACTATGCAAGTCGAAGACCGAGACCTCCACAACGCGCTTGCAGAACTATTCCTCCGCCCGGTTTCTGAGTATCACCAACGCTATTCGACGAGTTCTGGAAAAGTGGCCGGCACTCGTAGAATGGTTTGCAGAGCGCGCGGAAGGCAGTGCGGGATAAGACTCGCCCACCTGTGTTCCCTTGCCGGTCGTCACCAGGACTTAATTAACGTGATGTCCGTCCAGGATCCTTAGCAGAGCTTAAGCGGGCATGTCAAGCTGAGGCGCTTAATCAAGTGGACGTGCTGATGATGTTGTACAAACTTCGATTGACTAGACAACAAAATCATAAATGGAGCAACATTTATTAAGTTTTTCTTTCATCAATGATAGAGTTTGTAGCGCCTTTCACAGCTTTCGATTTTACGCAATAAATGATTTATGAAAAATCTAAAATGAAAACTGGAGGGATTATCAAAGCTTGATTTTCGTAATAATTCCGAAAAGTAATACAAATGATTTAATTTACACTAAATAATTTTCGAGAGTGCTAGAAGATTGCTACGAGTGCTAGAAGATATTAGGGTCAAGTTGACGTATATTATATGTTCTACAGCTCCGAAAACGACACTTTGGTGAAAAAAGCAATTGTAAAAAAATCAAAATGTTGCTAGTTGTGGAGATACGAATGAAAGTAGGTTCGAAATCTTTCATGGAGTTAAAACTCTTGGGACAGCTGAGTCTCCTCGTCTTCACGTGGTGGGCGTCGGTACGGAACAGGTCGCTGCGACGTGGGATGTGTGCGGCGTGTTGCTGGCGATCGTGAAACAGGAGTTGCTAGGCGTTCGTCGCTACGCGTGCGGTAAGCCTTTTGACTACGAGCGCGCTTCTCCTTTGCCTCATCTGCCATCGACTGATAGCGAGCGAGAACAGAGCGGTAGTGCGTGCTGTCGTCCTTGCGTAGTGGCATGTAGCTGACATGGTAGTTCGTAAGAGCACCCTCCACCACGCTCCAAAGCATCCCAAATTCAGCTTGCGTAAATTCGTCATGGTCTTCAAAACTCTGTTTCCGCCTTGAAGTAGAAGGAGTCCATGATTGGTGACTCGGACTCGACAATCTCGTCTTCAACGTAGTCCACGTAGGCACTGAATACTTGTGAGCTGAGCTCCAGATTTTCGTCTTCGTCCTGCTGTAGCAGACGGAGCCTTGCGACTGCGTCTGCTGCCTCAATGGTTTTTCTTGAACTGAGCAGAAATTAATATGCACCGCAAGTGGGTGCGCTGAGCACCAGTCATTATTTGGTTCGACAACGTTGTTGGAGAGTGTATTCGATACAGATTGTGTTTTTCATCATTCACTGTTCTCCATACTATAAAGTGGTGCACATGATTTGCTTCGTCTGCTTTAGGATGTGCACCGCCGTTCTCCGATTCTAGATGTAATGCATGAACTACTACGCCAGTTGCTGTATGACACCCGTCTTTGAGATGGAGCGTCTTAAATCGAGCTTATAACACTTTATCCTCAGTAGTTCTACTGACTTGAACACGAAAACCTGTTCGACACTATCTCAGCACTGACAAAAACCCTCGCTGGATTGAACCGAACGAGCTCACACAACTTGCGAAGTCTACCCGCCTACTACTCAGTGATGCGCTTGATAAACGCTTCTTCAGCCGCTACGACGACGACGCCAAGATGGCAAAAACGTCGTATGTACCCGAGATGCAGCAGAAACTGCATCCCATTTTTAAAAGCCCGAGATTGAACCTAAATGTCGTCGTGCAAACAGCAATGATTTGAAATACGTGAGGCCTGCAATAAGAGGGACAAAGTACATGGACACATTCGCGATCAGCTACGAACCTTGCTGAACACTGTTGCGGATCCAAGTGATGGAAGATGGAATGGAGCCACCTCCCCGAGTTCTACCCAGTATTTTAATGAGTTCGAGGCGATGTTTGCCCCTCCTCCGCGCAGATCATCGGCCGCCACTGTGAATCGAATGCACCGACGCGTGGACGAAGAGCTGGATCGCTGGAAAAACGACCCAATGGAGGTGCAACGGTCGGAGTCAGGAATCCCGAAATCAGTTATGTCATCTGGCAGCGAGTTGAGAACCGCATAGACTACATCTTCCTACCGCGAGCAGTGAAAGTGCTCTTCGCCATCCCTTCAACATCATGCCAGATTGAGCGGGACTTCAGCGTTAGCGGGAGTATGGTCACGTCACAACGTACCAGTTTATCGCAACACAACATCGACATGGCCACGTTCCTGAACCGCAACGACGAATTTGTGGATCTACTGCAGTGTGAGCCGATCAAAAGAGGGAAACACCGCGAGCATACACCCTCCTGCTTCACGTACCCTCTGGGTCTGGATTGGGACATGGAGGACTTCTCGGATGAAATCTTGGCTGACTTCTTGTCGAGCACGAGTTTCAGCTCGAACGAGGAGGAGAAGGAGAACTCGTAGTTTTACGAAATCGAAGTTTCACGTTAACTGTGTTTAATACATGTTGCTTGTTGGTTTTTGTTCACTGCTGTTGGAATGTCTGCACACGATGTTAGCTCCATGTTTGCTATATAAATCGAAAGCACGTTAAAAAATGACCCGTACCGCTGAGCAGCAGCCACTGCTCGCTCCGCCACTTCTTGCTGGAGACCAGAGATGATAACTTGACGATCTAAAATACGGGGCGGGTCCCAACGTCCGCCAATGCGGTCGCCACCGCTGCGACCGGCACCACTGCGACTTCCACGAACACGCTGAGATTGCATAGCACGACCTTGCACCACCGGTGGAGATGCATGGTGGCTGTGCTTGTTCCTAAAACGCTTGCCATCTTGAAGTAGTGGTCCTCTCACATGCCCTGCGAGTGAAGGCATCGGCAGTGTACTTGCGGTTTGAGCCCTAATGAGGGCGTCTCGCATTCGCTGTTGTACGTAGCGATCTTCTTCCGACAATTCATCGTCACTTCCGTTTCCGTCATCTTCACTACTGCTGCCGTACTTTTCAAGCTCGCTCTTGATCTCCTCCTTTAACTGCGCGATCAACAGCACCACCAATGACATTAATTACTGTCCTAACGCTTGTCCCCCTGATCGTTTGATATCTGCCGATAAATCGGCGGCTGAAGGATCTAGCAGACGCTCTGTAACCACGTCTGTCACGCCATTATTTAATTCGGCCTCATTTGCTTGAAATTCGTCTTGACGTGCATGGTCTATAGCCTGCAATTGACGCAATCTCGCTTCCTTGGTTTGCAATTTCAGCTTGACGCTCGCGTTCCACGGCCTCACGTTGGCGCCATTCGGTTTGGCGCTCGAGTTCCACGGCCTGGAATTGGCGCTGCAAAGTAGTCATACGCTCGGCCACCTTCTTTCGCAAAAATCCTTTGCGTCGTCACCGCAAAATTCTTCACCTGCTGACTCGTGCTTTGATGGAGAACGTTCGCAGTACTACTGGAACTGATCCCGCAAAATGGAGGTTGCGTCCGCTTGACGTTGAACTTGAAGGTGCATATCGGACTGGGAGGACACCACTACTCGCTGCACCAATGCCGCTCTGATTTTGTTGTCTCTGCCGCCACTAGATTCTTGACAGCATCGAGTGCTGGTTCGCTAGTCGAGGACGCCACGCTTGCCCATACCTCGTTCCTTAGTTCATCGCGCATGGCTTGTAAACCCCTTTCTAGCGATCGTTCCACGTGGACGTTTCTGCCTGTCGTGGACTTCTCCACAAGCTCATGAACGAGCTCGACAGTTTTCTCGGAAGCGGTGCTCGCGTGATGCCGTACCGCCGTTTGATCCTCGACGAGCTCTTTGATTCGTTTTGTCAGTGTCTGCAACCAACATCAATTATGGCGTCCAGCTGAGTCTTCAGTCGACTGACTCCGTTCGCTTGCGAGGTTATCAGCGCCTGGGACTCACACTGCACTTCACGCAGCGCATTCAAGAGCTTCTTTGTCACAGCCTTTCGACATGATCTCCAGATTTATCCTGCATCTACTGCAGCGCCTTAAACTGTTCGCGAATGGCCGATTGAGTCGCCATCAGCTCTCCCTGGAACCGACCAGCTATTGCAAGCTGCTGATCCGCCAGCTGCTTGATGCCGATCTCGGTCGAGACCTGAACGGCCATTAGAGCGGTGCTCTGGACATTACCCTGTCCTTCTTGCTGGGACTGCAGCATCGCTTGCCCCTCAGCAAGAGATCGCGCTTGGGCGAGAAAGAAATCCGCTAGTTTCTCGAGGTGTTCCTCAACACAAGGGACAATATTCGCCCCTGCATTCTCCACCACCACTAAGGCCGATGCGGTGTTGCGACTTGGCCCATCGGTCATGGCTTCAGTCTCATACTCGGCGTCGCCGCTTGACGGGTCGTTCATGTCTTCAGCGTGGGTTTCTTCGTCGCCTCGCGCAGCTTGAGCATCCGCTTCTGCTTTCACCTGGGCACGGGTCAGCACCTTGACGTCGGGATTTGCGGGGCGGGACGTACGTGCTGGACGGCGGGGCTATATTTTGCGCCTGCGGAAGATCGTCGCTGAATAACGGCCTATTAAAGAATTGCCCTTTTTAGCCAATGTAAGTGCCGGAGAACGAGCAAATGCACAGGATATTCTCGTGCCCCCAAAAAAAAAAAAGTGATACGTGAGGTCGAATCCAAAAACCTTGCGAGATTTGCTCGCAAGGTTCTTTTTCCTCGTGGATAAATCTCACTAGTCGTGCTCGTCATTTGCTCGTGGGAGGCTTGCCATCAACTGTACAAGCTCTTGTGAAGATGACACTCGCCATGAGGGTCACACTGGATGAGATCACTCTCAATGAGTTGCTCATTTCAGTACAATTACACTAAATGGAGCTGTACTACATCCCAGTATCCAACTCTACAGGAATGATTGCGATTACGACTGAAAAACACCAAAGAACGCCGAAGAACGTTGAAGTGAGACCAAGTGATATCATCATGATCGGGTCGGCACCAAGGGTCGCTTCAATTTGCAGCAAGATTGGTGTGTACCCAGAACCGACCGTCATCACGATCGTTTCAGCGCTAATGATTGCGCCCATATCCGCATTTATTGTACTGGCCATAATAGTTGATGCCAAACTTGACGAGCATTTTACCCCTAGAAGATGATAACTTTCCATATGCGATAGTTAGATTTAAGGGGTTGTATACGGCGTAGATTCCGATTTGAGGTCAGATTTGCCGAATTCGGTCTCCTTTATGAGATACCCCTCTCGCAATCAATGCGCTCCGAGCACTCAAAAGTTTGGGGAAAGAGCTCAAGTAGGGTTAGTCGGTGATCAGCCAAAACCAGACATAGTCATTGGATCAATTGCCTAACCATACGGCAAACCAGATGGTGTTTAGGGGACTTGACCCTGTTTTGCTCGACGGTGCTGCTCAACCAAGAAATGTTAATTCAACAAAAGCAAATCGTCCTCACTGCATCATATTCAGTTTAGTGGTTCCTAGTTATCACAACTCCGCTATCATTATTGATTTTCAGCAGATTTGCATAATGTTTTACGGGTAGTTGATATTTAACGTTAAGATGGCAGATGGTGATTTACTAGAGGAGACTCGGACGCTTCCTGGTCTTGGTAGGCTCTTCAGACGCGGTCTACTGTAACGGTGCTTACTTCTCTCATGGCGAGGAAGTATTTGTAGGCGCTCACCCATAATAGTTGATGCCAGGAATTCTAGCATTTGCATGGTTTCCGTTGTAGTTCGGTTAATATTAGCCGTAGACTCTTCAACCGACCCGCAAAATGACCACAAGGCTTCCCTCAATCCCTTTGCATGGTTTGTTTGGCATCAAGCCGATCCAGAATGTCTAAGGGCAGGAAGCTGAGTGAAGATGCGAGGATAGTGGCGGGTGCATCCAGAAACACGCTGTCACCCATGATGAGTGTACAAGGTTGAAGATCGCGCTCTCTGATACCTATAGTGAAAGTAAGTCAACCCAGATCGTGCAAAAGCACGCAATCAAAAGACAGACAGAAGTGCGCAATGCGCAAAACAGATAAACATAAACAGGTACCAATTTGCCGAGAACAAGACAAGCGACTCCAGCATCAGCCGGATTCGACTGCGTCCCAGTGCCTGCGTGACGACAAGCTGCTCGGAGGCAAAACCTACCGCAGGGCCCGATCAACGGACGCTCGAAGTCACACCGATTGCGAGTTCGGTGTGTGGTTTCTCTACTGAAGAGCCAAGGCGAGATCAGAGCGAGGATAGGCATACTCGTGTGCTGAAGTGAACCGTCTGTTCCATATCCAAGTGTCGTGTACGCTCGTTGAGTGTGCACACATTTCATATTCCC